>LS487422.1:113520-145778 GCA_900490705.1 Pristionchus arcanus
CTGTGATAAGTTCTCATCCCAATGAGTTTACACCCATTCATTCCTAGTCAATCTACCGTATCCCGATTGTCAATTATCGATTCCCCTCTCCGGTATGCCATCCTTGCTGTTCCTACGGAGATTCACTGCTAGGCAACGTCTCTCTTTTAGTTGGCCATTTCGTATCTTCCCTCCATCTAGCCCTTCTTCATTCATTCTCCCCTTTCCATTCTCTACCAATAGCCGCACCTTACAGTCCACGTAGTTCTCTCTCTCCCTATCTCTCTCTTATCTATGAGCATGAATCACTGCTTCTAACTATCTCTTCTCTCTTATTCTCCCCTATTTCCCATCAGATGTTTATGGTTTCTTCTCTTCGCTTCGTCCCCATTTTGTCCCCTGATATTAATTCTCCAAATAGTTTATAAATCGATCTGAGTCAGCCGTAGCTTTTCAACACCTTTCCCATTACGGCTGAGTACACAGTAGCAATTTTCCTTCAAAAGACTGTTTATATTTATTTCGTTTCGAGTTTCCATTCCAATCCTGCCCCCAAATAGGATGTAGTTTTTAGACGTTGTCGCTATTTCGCACTGCAATTTTTTAAATTTCTAATTTATTATATTTTGTGTTGTTGTACATTAGGATACTGGTCTCATTCCTTCTCTGATACTCGAAATTTTCTCTCCATCGAATTGGTAATCTTTTTCCCCTTGTAAACATGTTTCCGTTTCCATACACTGCTCATGCAAACTTCTACATACTTTCCATTCTCTTCCTTTCTCGCGAGTATTTCGTTTCCACTTCTTCAGCTAATTTGAACTAATCACTCGATTTGGGAAAGTGGCGCATGCCACGTTTAAACACTCAACACATCTCTATTGTACATATTTCGCACTTCTTCTCTCTATCCACTCCCTCCCTTCCGTCCCTCCCGTCCCCCTCCCCTCTCGAGAATCCAATCCCTTTAATCTTTCCTTTTCCTTGTTCATCTGGTTCTTTTTTCTACTCATTTCATTGTCAAATATTTACGCAGCAACATAATTATTAGTACAACAATGTTGAAGGATCTATTTCAGATTAGTGCTCTAATTATTCATTGGTATTATTTGTGTCAAACACGCAACACTTGCAGCATACTCCGCTTTTTGATTCACATCGATTTCCCATATTTGTAAATATTGTGCTCGATTTATTGGCAATACGTAATAAATACGTGTCTTCTATAAGATATCGAGTCGTTGTGATGTCTGCCCTGGTTTAACTATCCGAGAGTGATACCGTTATGATATTTGAACACACTCGTGATTTCACATTTCTTCACTCTTTCTCACTTTCTGATATTCGGATATCTCAAATAATTTCCCTAATATTTATAAGTATCTATTGTAGTATCTAAATAAAATTAATTTAAATATAGATAAGTCGTTTCGCGATAGCAATAGGTACGGTAGTCCTCCAGTATTGATTATTAGTAAATTACGGTAGACTCCGATCTTTCTCTCTCCTTCTTTTCAGTTTTTTTGCCAATGTTACACGCTATTTCTTCGTGGTTTTCTTGTGTAAATGCAAACATAGCCATTGCAGAATGAAGACGTGGTGGTTTCTTCTCGCACTTATCGTCTTGTTAGCTGCACAAAGTGAGTTTTACTGTTCATGTTTCTATTATGGATGTGATGTGTTCATGGAGTCAAATATAGACATGCTATGCATTTCACATGTCAATCGAATATCATGATATTCTCATATTCACAGATTCACTGGCCGAGGAAGATATCGGGGAGATCTCAGATGATTTCGATCCGCCTTCATTGATGAATACGAGTGGAGGAGAAAGAAAGGTAAACTGGGAAAGACTTTCGAAATTACAATAATTCGATGAGTTATTGAGCTCGCACTAACAAATTGTTCCTTGATATAATACTGGCCGGAATATATTCTAATTATCTATATGCATTTTTAGAGTACAACAAAGGTAGCTGTGAAGATGGATGAAGATGTAAAGAAAAAGGAGGGAAATGCAACTGGAAGTGTGGAGAAGGGAGAGAAGACAGGAGGAAAGATTGTCGATGGGAAGAAGGTGGGAATTTTTTGGTAGTTTAAAACCACGCTGTTTTGACAGAAAGTTCTGTATTAAATTCGCAACTCATCCATTTCTCATTTTCAGACTGTCATTCCCTCTGGATCGAATGATGACGCTGACAAGGGAATGATGAAGGCACCCAAGGTTAGTTATTATAATGTGTTTTCGTAGACCAGCGAGATTTTTTTAAAAAATCCATGGACTTTTTTATGTAGCTTCCATACACTGCTCATGCAAACATCTACATACATGCAAATTCGTCAAATCATAAGTTGTTTCCAGGCCAGAGCACTCGCTAAATCGGCCGAGAAGGAAACAACAAAGGAAAAGGTTATTCACGCGTTCCTTTTGTTTAAATATCATCGAGTTCGAAATGACTAATAATCACAGTTAGGGTTTGAAAATTATTATTTAGTTATGTATCGTTGAAAAAAAGAAAACAAACTCTTGCAGGTTACTTTGACTATGTTGTACTTGCAAGTTGCAAGGTGCTGAACGTGTAAAATGAAATTGAGCCACGTCATTTTCGTTACAAATCCACGATTTCAGAAACCCGTACTTCCCAAATCAGAAGAGAAGGAGGAGAAGGATAAGCCTGTAGGAGAGAAGGTAAGTGTTAGATTCCGTTTTTATTTGTTTGTGAAAAGATGACTACAATAATTGGTTACAGATAGTTATGGTGACCTCTTCGGATAAGAAGGACAAGAAGGAAAAGGAAGAGAAAGAAGATGCATTGAAGGTTTGTCATTTTTACTCTTTCTTATTACCAGGAATTCAGGGAGTGTCGTATACTCTCGAAAGTAGCAAACTTTTTTTTCCATTTTATTTTGATCAAATTCATTTATTTCAGACGAACGTCGTTCCTTCGGGTGAGAAGAGCACGAAATTGACTGAGGAAGTCAAGAAGGTCAATTTTTGTTGCTTCTTTCTTTCTTTCTAAAATATTATTTTGCGGTAATTTGTAAAACCAATGGCTTTAATTTCAGGTGAGTACAGTATCTGTGGGAAAGAAGGAAAGTGCAGAGAAGATTGAGGAGAAGGAAGTGAATGCGAAGGTATTCTCGAAAATTTTTAATGCTAGTATTAAGTTTTTTATCGTGATCATTTTAAGAAGCCAGTGGATGATAAGGAGACGACACAGCGAGAAACGACTACCGTAGTCACTACGGTGAATGTGCCATTGATTGAGGTACGGTAGATTACGGTAGAAGAGTTGTTAGACGACTGTCTTTTTCTGTTGTGAGAATGGGAATGAAATTCGCTGTGGACTCGCCGTGATCAGTTGGAATTACGTTAAATGTTATTTTCCAGGATTCAGCGGAGAAGAAGGGAGAAATGGTTGATGGAGAGGGAGAAGGAACCAGTGATGTCAGTATTTATTTCTTGAAAATGATTATGGTTGTGGTTTTCAATGTAGTGTGCCGTGATTTTCTACAAGATTGAAAATAATATTTTTGGAATGATTGAAGGAACAAGTGGATCCCGAGGGAGAGCAAGTGACGGCAGAGAAGGAAGAGGAGAAGAAAGAAGAGAAGAAAGAGGAGACGAAGGAAGAAAAGAAGCAGGAGTACAGACCATATCCGAAACAGGTGAGATATATCCGAAGACCTTGATGATCACTCCCGCTAACATCGTTAACAACAAGACGTAAATGTGAATGAAGTTGAGAAACGTTTGATTAATATTCACCCTCTTCAGCCAATCAACGTGGAGTACTCATCTGACTCTCATTTCTTCTCTTTCTTCATTTTCTTCCTCGTTCTCTCTGCTGTCGGATATCTCGCCTACCACAACAAGAGGAAGATTATGGGTGAGCCATGATCGTTGATCTTTCGTTTTAAACTTGTTTAGCGAAGATCTTTATTCGAATATCATTATCAGAACGATGATAAGACTCGTGGTGGATGATTAGCCACCACTTTATTGTAGAGAAGTAATTGAATGTATATTGATTGCAGCTCTTCTAATCGAAGGTCGTTCTTCTTCAAAGGGAGGACGAGTGAGATATCATCGATTGGCCAATGATGATAACTTTGAGAGGAATGTCATCTATTGATTCCCTTCCCTTCCCTTAGTTACTGCATGTTCTAGCCTTTTCAATCCAGTTGTTTCCATACTCACGGGTTATGTCATAAGTGCATGTACTATTTATCGATCGAATGATCATCCCATCCTCTCACTTTTATTCCTTCTAGTGCCTTGATCTTCTTCTCTTTCCGTCATACGGTTTACCCCTTCGTAGAATGATGAGAAGTGAGTGATATTCATCCCAATCCGTTGCCTTTCGTCTCTCCTTTCCCAGTGAATGGGTGAACTCCCACTGCTCCAAGCAATCACAACCAATATCATTCTCCCTCCTCCAAACTCTTTCCACATCATTTATTCGGATAATAAAATGTACAGATAAAGTTTAGCTAATGATTTGTTTTTGTGTCGCGGAATAAAAATAAATTATTTTTCGTATAGATCACCTTTAGTCTCTTCTCTCAACAATTGACTAGACGTGAATGAGAGGAAGACGCATACACGAATAATTGAAGAAGTTTCTTCTTGGAAACGGATATCCGACTCGATCATCTTTTGAATACCACTGATTCGAGTATAACTATCTGGAATTTATCGATTCGTTTTTCATGGAAATATGTTGACCCTGAATCGCTAATGAGAACATTTTCATCCCCGATATCCTTCGTTCTTTCTTTTTTCCTCACCTTTATCCCCTCCCTCTCCTCTTCACTGATCTCTATCATTTCGCAACATGGCTAATTGCTCTCTATCAGATTCACTTCAATCATTGTTACACTCCTCCCCTCCCCCCTCAACACTGTCTTGTTTACTTCACTCCTCCCCTTGAGTCTCATTCCTCCTCTCACTCATAGCCCCCATTCTCAGTTGACATTTCTCTACCTCTATTCTCCCATTCTCGCAGTAAGAGGTTATACCTTATTGTTTCCATTGTTCTCTTCTCAATATCACTGCCCCTCTCGTCATTATTCACTCTTAGAATCAAATTGCAGTTCACAATTTCCAATGGTTTCCGTTCATCCGACGACAGCTAGCAGCCGAATGGAGATTACAAATAGCACCTCCGTTTTCGTTGCTAATGTTCATCAAAATGCGGACAAGAAGGAATTTTGTGATGTCTTCAGAAAGTTTGGACCGATCAAAAATGTCAGTGAATGCATTTACATTAATATCAACGACTACCGAATTGAACAATTTCTGCTATCTTAGTTTATTTTTTGCCCGGAGCGTCGATACTGTTTCGTCCAATATTTGACAAGAAAATCAGCGAGGAGAGCAAAGGAAAAGATGGATGGAAAGATCGTAGAGAACTCGAAGATTCATTGTGGATGGGGTAAACTGCCTCAGGTAAGGCGAGATTGGAAATTGGGAGAGTGATGTGTGTCAAAGGAAAATGAGACAACGAGCTCAAAAAAGACATTAAAGAAGGCGTCCCACGAATATCTGGGTGGCTGAGTTGTCGATGTGAGATGATGGGTCATGGATACCCGATCACACTTTCGAAAATCCCATGTTTTCGATTTTCGTTTAAACCGAGTTATGAGCAGTTGGCTGCGTGCCAAGTGACCCTGAAAAGCAGGCAACGAGCGAGAGAGCGTGCGGAATGAGGAGAGCGCCCCTCTCATCCCTCACTTTGCATAGTCGCCCGCGCGGTTCGTGGGACGCCTTCTTTAATTTCACCTTCACCCCCACGCGAATAAACACAAAAGATGAGTGAAGTCCATCGAAAGGAGTGCATTCTTGCCTTCCCTTGACTATTTTTTTCAGATGTCTCTTTTTTCGCAGGAGTTAGATAAGTCAGCCCATCCAGCTGAACTGAATGGATTGACTTCTGTACCACCTTCGGTCGATAATAAGAGCAGACGTTCGTCGAATCGTCGCACGAGAAATATATTTATCGGACTTCAAGCCAAACCTCAGAATGCTGATATCCGTGAGATTATTTTTATATGAAAAATAATATGTGAAAACATTCATTTGAAACATTCAGATTTTTGGTATTGTCGAGGCGAGAACAAAGAATGTCCTCGGTGCAAGGAGAAAGTGGGGAATAATTACATCGAACGCAGACATCACTACAAAAGAGTAAGCATTTTATTTCATTATTTACCGAGTACTGGATATTTTTTCCAACACACTACGGAGATATGGAATGTTAAACATGATTGAAAAAAAAATTCAGGAGCATTACGATGTTTTCTTCACGCTAGCAAGTCTGGGCAAAATGAGCAAGTCAGAAAAAATCCTGTCGCTGAATCTAGGAGAAAATTCCGTCGGTAAGAATTTTTTATCGAACAACTTGTACGATAGAAAGGACATGTAATTGCTTGTCGATTTCGTAGTTATTGCTGCAAAGAAAGTTATTGTCCCCTTTTCATAAACACGAGTCTGTCTCATTTGCGTGAAGGACGGAGCCAATAAGAAGTATTACAAGAATCGGAAGAAGCTTCTCTTCCACAAGTGGATGGTATTTTAGATTGATATTTTTCATACTGAACCATCTTTTCAAGAAACATCACAGTCAGTTTAACGAGCTCAGAGAAAAATACAAAGATGAGGTCGAAAAGTCGGAAGTCATCGAAGATCGAAGCATCCACGATATTCTGGTGAATGAATTGGTCCGAATTATGTAAAAGAATCTCACTCCAGATGCCGTCTCATTGATCGAACATTTTCTCTTCGTCTCCCACCGTTCAGCATTTGTCTTGATCGTAACTATTCGATCGATGCTTGCTCATTCATTAGTTGACTCAAGGTTGCCGATCTTCAAATCATAAGTTTTTGAAAAAAATCGTAACCACGATAGCAGTTTCTAGTGCTTCTATTGTCATGATTTCCTTATTGTACCACTAAAAAATGTTAAAAAGTGAAAAAAAATAAAAAATGACTTTCTCGCAAGTCATTTACAACGAAATTTACCTAACCTTTGCAAGAAATTCTTTTATTATCCAGCCTAAAACCCAAAATCTTCGAACGTTTATCTAGAAAGTGGTATCACTACATTTGAGTATTATCATTTCTCAGCTCTTATTCTTCTGCACCTTTACAGCTTGCTCCGTTCCGTTAGCTCTGTTTTCATTGTATTTCGGTAACAGCTGATTCATGAATAAAGTTATGCTCGAAAAATTATCATCCCACAGTCACTCCATTCTCTCAGAGTAGATACAGTTGATTGACATCTCACAGTGTATCATCGGAGTGTAAGTTATACTGCTGTTGCAGTTCTATTTCTTATCTATCATCAACTATTACCGCCAAACTTTCTTCATTCCACACAGCAACATTTCCGTTGAAATACATTCCTCCACTTTATTCTTCGAAAATAAATAATATCCTTGTTGAAGTCACTCGGATATTAGCTTCTAAGTTCGATTCCCATCTTGGCAATGTCGACACGACCTTCGACAAGTAATCACAATGAGTTCATTCAGAGATGGACAGAATGGACAGAAGTAATTCGATCACTTCATGGTCATCTTCCCATCCAACGACTGCGAGTAGCCGAGAGGATATACAACGAAGCACCTCTGTATTCATCGCTAATATCGATAGATATACGAAGAAGAAAGATTTACACGACGCTTTTAGAGTTTATGGGCAAATTATCAACGTGAGTTCACTTCGCAATTTTCATCGAGAGAGAGTTCCTTTCTCAGTTGCTCGTAAACAGTGGACGTCGCTATGGATTCGTCCAATATAAAGATCGAGATGGAGCAAAAAGAGCTATTATTAATATGGATGGGCAATATCTCATGAATTCGAAGATTCGATGCAGTTGGGGAAGAATTAACCAATCCCAAGTGAGAGATTAGAAAAAAAAGTAAAAAAGGAATCATAAAGCCAATAATATTATAAATTCAGACACCGCCGAATACTCGACCTCATGTTGATGCTGCAACATCTCCACCACCATCTATTGTTCAATCTCATCGTCATCCACCCACGAAGTCAACGTCCAATCGTCGTGCTAATCGATACTTTATCGGACTCAATGCCAAACCACAACGGACTGACACGTGTAAACATAATTGGGATGGAATATCCTGACAACCTGAACAATTCAGATTTTTGGTATTGTGGAGCGGCGAACAATCGATGTCCACGCTGTAAGGATGAAGTGGGAAACAGCCATATCGAACGGAGACATCATTATAAAAGAGTGGGCGACATTCTCCATTCATCTTTTATTGAAAGTTCCATTGAATGATATCACGATGAAAAGCGTTTTTTCAGGAGCATTATTACGCTTTTTTCAAACTAGCAATGCTGGGCCAAATGAGCAAATTGGATAAAATCCTATCGCTGGCTCTAGGGGAGAATTCTGTCGGTAATTCATTTTCTGTGTGATTTCGATCGAACGGTATTATGAACTTTGCGATAATTATTTCCATTGAGAAACACGAGTTTGTCTCATCTGTGTAGAGAATGGAATGAAGAAGGATTACTATAAGAACCGTCGAAGGCTACTGCTGCACATAGGAAGAGTATGCAAAATATCAATTTTTCAAACGAAAAGTTTTCATTTCAAGAGACATCCAGCCGAATTCGATGATCTCAAAGAAATTTATCAAGAGGAATTCGATAATTTTGAAATTATCGAAGATGAGAACGTTCACGATATTCTGGTGAAAAATTTCATAAATTCGTACTAAATAAGTGCGATTCCAGATGTCGTCGTGACAATCCTCATTCAGCAACTTTATAATCAAAGCTGCTTCACTCAAGGTTGTCTCTCCGCATGATATCATCACAGAAGGATATACTGATTTCTTCACAATTTTTCTTCTTTCTTTTGCAAGATTTAAACCGAGGTTTCTATCACGATCGCAGTTGTTTTCGTAACGACATAAACGATTGAATAGTGGCGAACTTGCAATATAGCAGGGCACATATGCGCATTCATTTTTTTCCATTCACCTTCAATCATTTCACAATTCGGACCCCTCTCCTCCTCCAATTCAACTCCTCTCAATTCGCCCCGCCCTTACACATACTGCTCCTTCCCCACTCCCTCCCCCTCGCCCACACGAGAGGAACCCCATTGTAAGCTACGGTATCTTTGCTTCTGTGACGACATCGCACCCGACGAATCAGGTTAGTTCGTATTCTGACGTAGTCTGACTTAATCCATTAGATCGCAAGAGGGAATATTTGCCTGTAGCAAGAACCCTGAGTGATTTTGTTTTGGTAGAATGGTCAGCCATCAATCCTCTCACTGCCAGTGGTCGAACACTAACTATGTAACGTTTCCTAACATGTAAACAGTAAGATCGAACAACCAGAAATCTTACGAAAATACAGCCATTACACTGTCGTTTTCTTCCTCACACATACGGGTGAAATAGATACTCCTTTCCGAATAGTTTCTTACTTGCGTCCTTTGCAAAATAATTACAATTTTCAGATATGGAGAGACTTGAAAGGCGCATTTTGATCAGGAATAGTTGTACAAATGGTCATCCGACGACTGCGAGAAGAAGAGAAGACATCAGACAGAGCACAGCTGTATTCATTGCTCATGTCGACCCGATCACGACTGAGATGGAACTTCATGATGCATTCATCCCGTTTGGATCGATCAGACAGGTTTATTATGATATTGATTAACTGATGTGTATAACAATTTCTGTTCAGTTCATCCTAAACAATAAGCGTCGATATGGTTACGTCCAGTATAGAGAACGAGAAGATGCGAAGAGAGCAATTATGGAGATGGACGGGAAAGTGATCGGGAAGTCAACTGAAAGGATTCGATGTGGATGGGGAGAAATGATAAAGGTCAGCATGGATGAGAAATTGAAACTCTTGAACGTCATCGATAGTGCCGGAAAGAATTAATCAAATTAGAAAAGGGAAAATAGAAAAATAGATTTTAATTGTGAAATGACAGAGCGGATAAAAAAATGTTGATCTTTAGACCGAGACGGACACGGAAATGTCATTGATCGAACAAACAACGACAACGGTATGTAACAGACACATGGCAATTACGATTCTAGATAATTAAAATCTATCTCCTTTTTCAGAAAGATGAACAGCTCAGCAACGGAGTTACCGATCGAATCGATGAGAATGGGGAGTCTGAACTGACGATATCTTCAATGAATGCTCGATCAGGGGACGATAGTTCAGACACGAAATCATATCGCAGAGACCCGGAAATATTCTTTATCGGACCCCAAGCGAAACCTCGAAGGATGGAAATCAGTGAGTACAAGCGAAAATGAATGAAAAATAGGAAAACTGATCAGAGATATTTCTAGTGTTCTGGTATGCTGGTAAGAAGAACAACAGATGTCCTCGATGTGCTGATATAATGGGAAATAACCCTGAAGAACGAAAGCATCATTACAAAAAGATGAGTCACTTTTCGATAATTTTTGAATTGAATGGATTCTGAAAGGATGTATATGGAAAAAACAATCAATTCGTAGGTTCATTACGATACGTTTTACAAGCTGGCTCGTCTTGGCAGAATGAGCAAATTGGAGCAACTGCTTTCAATTGAGCTGGGAGAGAATTCTGTCGGTAAGCATTTTTTTGAATATCTGATTATCGAAAAATCCAAGTTCGTTCACGTATAAATACTAAGAATAGCTTTCGCAATCTGAGCTAGAAGGTCAAATACCAAAATATTTTTTACACCGAATATTTTCGATTTTGTTGCATACCTCTAGATCGTTACCCAGATAAGAGTTGAACGAGTGAGAAGTGAGGTGTGGAATGAGAAATGAGAATGTAATGGTGCTCTGTGAAACGATTCTGATCGATAAAAATAAATACAATAATTGTTCCTTTCATAAACTCGTGTCTGCCTGATCTGTCTGAAGAAGAAAGATGAGAGAAAGTACAGGATGAACCGAGAAAGACTACTGAAACATTTGAGAAAGGTAATATCGAGTGAAGCCAATGTCGAGTGAAGCCGTGTATGCGAAACCAATCGTATTCAGAAGCATCCTAACAAATTTAACAAGCTCAAGAAAAGATACCAGCTGGAATTCAATAAGTTCAAAGTAATCGATGACTGGAGTGTGCACGATATTCTGGTGAATGAATTGTGTTCGAATCGTGTAATTGCCTTACTTCAGGTGTCGCATCACTAGATAATTCTACTCAATGTTGTCTGTCTCCAAAACACACACTATCACGCTAACCGAATCTACTGTTTCCATTGCAATCAATTTACCGGAATCATATTTTCACTGTTGTTCTACTTCATACAATGGGATATTCCTTCCTCAATCCAGATCCAATATCATTTTATAGATACCTACGAGATTTCGCATACTGTATTCACTTTGTAAGTATGCCAACTTCCCATCCATTTTTTTTAGAAAGCGGTGATAAATATTCTACAATTCCCGTGCAACACTAAACAAGCTTCAGTATGATTCCAACTGTTTATTTGTAGTTCAGATATATAATGGTGAATCACATAACAAATGGGTACCTCGTAATGCAAATACACTTGGGGGTTGGAATGTATAGAGCAATTCTAAATATATTATAAATAACTGTGTGATGACCCGCATCACTGATAGTCCACTGCATCCATCGTAGTTGTAGCAGATTGAGTCTCTTCTTCCTCTCTTTTGTATGAAGAAAGACGGAAGTATGAGATTCTGAACGAAAATTTCATCCAAGTTCATTCCGAAAACACTCACATTAGAATGATCAGAGCAATTCCCAGTAGTCCAACAATGGAAAGTGGACATATTCCAGCCCATATTGAGAGAGTGAGAGGGAAGAGATTATTGAGAACGGCTGTTGCAAGAATGCCTGCCACTCCTTCAAGGATTGAGACTAGAGAGGACATCTTGCCTGTAAATTCAACAAATGAAAAATATAAAAATGAGTTGGGGATTCGATTCTCTAGACAATCTTCTTCCTGTCTCACCCTGTTCATCTTCCTCAACGAGATTTGCAATCTGTGTTCGGAATGCAGTGGATACGAATCGACTTCCGATGTACAGAACAGATAGGATCAAGATGGTTATGGATGAAGTGGTGAAGGAGAGAACGATGAGGAATGTCCTGAATCAAAGAATAAATTGGTGTGTTCAAACATGAAAATCTTCCCATCATAATGCGGTGATAGTGAAATACATACATTTTCAGAACGAGTCCAATCGATCCGAGAAGGGCATCGGAAATGGCGAGTCGCAGCCATGGATAGGCGAATATGACCTGATTGTGTTTGATTGAATTATCAGATACCGTTTTGAAGCCTCCATTACAGTTGTCTTCACTACACTACAAATATACTCATCATTGACAATCATTACTCATACCCCCCCCCCCACAATTCCTTCATTTTAATTATAATCAATCTGAACTCACTCCAATAGTTCCGAATAGACTGCTCAATCCAGTGAATAATCCATAGGATTTATCATCCCATGCGAGTTGGTAGCGCATGAACGAGAATTGGATGTCGGACATGCCTGGAACAATTAATCAAGAAAAAATTACAAAATGCTTCAATCAGTGGGTTTTAATTTTAACGTGGCTAAACGGTTAAAGCATATCAATCATACCCGAGAAAGCGAATAACTCCAATCCAAATGCGCAGAAGCATGCAATGAGTACGACTCGAAGTGGACGAATTCGAGTGAGAACAAAGAGAGGATCGATGAGGGAACGACGAATGAACGAGGATTCTGGAATGGAAGATACCACTAGGGGAAAGAACAAAGATCATCGAACCTGGTTGAGTGTCGGGTATCTCCTCGTAGACTTCATCTTTGACGAAGAGAAGAACGTAAACGATGGCAAGAATCTGGAAGGGGAAGATGAGAGGATGAATAATGTATGAAGGATCTCACTTGAAGAAGTGTGATTATGACAAAGACGACTGTGTAGCCGAAGGCCTGGAATATACAAAGATTTCGCGATCAGTGGTGACGAAAGGAGATTCAACATGGGTTCAGAAATGGAAAACTAACAGCTCTTATGTACCCGGAGACGAAACTACCAATGCATCCTCCCAATCCAATCGCTGCCTGAAGAAAACACTATTTGCGGAGTCATAAAGTCAGGCCCCAATCATAAAGTAGGATTGCTTATTTATTTTGCTGTGATACTCCAAGAATAAATCCCCTGACAAGTCTACGAATCGCTTAATATTCGTACCTCTAATCTGGACATTCGCGAAGATCGAAAACTTCCCGTTGCTCCTCGGACGGAATAGGCAGCACTCACTCCTAAAACAACAAGAGTTATGTTTCATTCGCAGATCAGAAAATTCGCATCTCACCAATAATACTCGTATATCCTCCAGCAATTCCAAAGATGAAGTCAGAAATGAGCAGATAGTAGGGAGATGAGTGCTCCCAGATCTGATGTAATTTTTTTGATACTGAGAATGCCAATACCAAAATCAAATCAGTCATCACCGTTCGAATACAAATTAAAATTGAAATTCTCACAGATAATGCAATGTAGACGAAGGAGGAAATAACGAGAGCAACGAGAGGAATTAGGATCGACTTGCGGATTTGAGATTTGTCCACCACTGAAATATCTCATTTGCTTCCTCACACATGTTTTTTTTGAAGAAAAGTGAACTTACATGATCCGAGTATCAATGACGATGGAATAGAGGGAACCGTAAGAATGAGGGAAGAATAGAAGAAGAGTTGATTCGCCATTGCCTACAATTAATGCTCAAGATATTTTTATTGGAGAATATTTATTCGATTATACCTGTACTTGCTCGTCCTTGTTGTATGCAGTCACATTCGTACACAGATCATCATCCTGAATAACTCGATGATCGTTTCAAGATTGAGAATATGTTTCATTGAAATTTCAACTCCTCAAAGTTAAGTTTTTGAGTATTGAAGCAGTGGATCTTTCTAGAATTTTTTAAAAAATTCTCACATTATATAATTCCCAGCAGCTCTTCTCGAATAGAAGATTTTGGAAGACGGGCATCTTTATGTAAGAACCTGGAGTTAGCGACTATCATTCAGAACATACCCTCAACCAAAGGAAGTAGAATAGCTATTGTTTCCTTTTCAAATACCGATAAACAAACACAAATACTTACCTAGCATGTACAGAAACAAAGCAGGTTCGGTCTTCCATTGTGTTACTTGGGCCCAAAGATAAGAACGATCCATGGTAGGTCACTGAATCAAAGGAGGAAGGATGAGGGGAAGGAACGGAACTCTCTTCGACTGGGGAATGGTTGTTTTCGTTGTTTTGCACTCGCGAGAGAAGGGAGCAATGCCAGAGAGAGCGAGAGTGAGAAAACGAAATGTTCTGGTGCATGGGGAAAGGGAGGAAAGGGCGCGCACGAAAGTAAGCACAGATTCGTGATGAGACTGATAAGGAATTGATGGATTGAATGATAAGAGAGGGGGAATTCCAGAGGATGGAATGAGATGATGTAACCTGCTCCTGAAGTAAAGGATCCATGATGAAGTTTTTTTTCAGACTTATCTAAGAGCAATTTCGATGTTCACAATCGTTTCAACCACGATCTTTTCATATCTCAGACCGATCTCTTCTCACCCTCGGGTTTCATCGCGTTTTTATCCGTAAACCCGGATAGGGACGGCAAATGGGAAAGAGGGAGAAGAGAGGGGAGGAGAGCGGAAGAGATAGCCTGAAGGGGGAGAGATTTAGCCATTAGGGTAATGCATTCCCTCATAGACAGTTCTTATTTCACTATCTTCGCTTTTGCTTTCATCACTCATAGAAAGGTTGATTGTTGCAATTAGATAAGTCGTCAACTTCCTTATAGCATTAAACATCTTGTTTCTTTGGTTGTCATTAATTTATTCCTTGGAACATCTTGCCCGTGCTTCATTGCTGCGAATTCGGCTTGACACATCTAGCTTGTGATTCCATCTCGCAGATCACTTATATTATTTTATTATCTGCTTCGCGTAATTATTGTTGCAATGATTAGATGTTTTCAGATATTTCGAATAATTTGATATAATCTCTCTTTCGAGTCAATCACTCGGCCTCATCCAAAGAGATGAGGACCGCACTTATTTCACTATTTATCGTCTCGTCGTTATCTCCAGGTTAGATATTTTGCTTATCCTTATTGATCCAGTCGGCTTCACGAAATTTGTGAATGTGTCTAAACGCGCCTCTGTTGAACACTGAGGGCATAGTTTCTTTGGACACATTCCTCAATTACCTCTATTGCAATTGCGCATGGTTATCAGTAATCCATTCCCTGCTACTTATCATCAATTGATCCGTCCCCTTTCCCATTCTAACGGCACATTTTCGATTTCCTTTCCTCGATCCTTGCCAGTTTTGCACACTTTTCCCCTTATCCTCTGCCTTTCATCCTATCTCTCATCTAACCCTTCCATGAAGGGGTGAAAGTCGAATTAGGAATGGGGAAAATCATGGGCAGAGACCACTGTCGACACCTTTTTGCCCCTATCGCGTGTGCAAAAAAGCCGCCGACTATCTCAACGCACTTTGACTGTCCGATCGGATTTGAGACTGAGAGTGATGGGATGATCGCTAGTCGAGTTGACATACTCAATTGTGTGGTATAAAGTTGGCAAGGTCGTTTCTCATAAGAATTCGGCTACTCTTATAAGAAATGAAGAAGGAACACTGTGGAGCATTCAGAATCAAGTAATTTCAGCCCAATGCAATCCGTTATTGACAACATCTTTAGCATCCGAACCACCTCCACCGCCTTTGAATTCAGTATTTCCAGGTTGGTGAAGTTATTTTTTTCCTCGACCTAGAATTATCGTATTAGATGGAATCTCGTCCCATTGGAACACTTCCATTATCCCCTCAAAGTGCCCTCTATCTATCTCCCATTCGGATCTAGGGGTGAAAATGGGAATTAGACTGTTATGAGAATGACGGCAGTTAATGTAGTGGAAGAAATGGAATTCATTGCAGCCGGTAGTAAGAAGATGGAAGTGAAATGGGAACCATTTCGAGATATTTTCGAGAATATTATAAGGCCGATAGGAGGAGAGCACGATGTTGCTACTATGGTGAGAACTTGTTGACCAATAATATCGTTGACTACAAGGTCGGTGCATCCGAAAATAAATTAAATTCAGTTGGAAAATGTGAAGGAAGAGGATATCGACAACCTCGAGGGAACTCTAATGGATAAGGCAAAGGACGATCCAGAGTTTGTTGAGCAGATCCTAACCCATCTGATTCATGTGAGCATCAATTCTTTTGTGTTTCATGAATACAGCGACTGAAAAAAACTATTCAGATTCGAGAACGATACATCAAATTAAGGCAAGATTGGCAAAAGACCATTGAAGATAGAGATAAGACTGCCAAGATCTTCAAGGTATTCTTAAAAATTGGTTTCTAGTTTTTCTCATATTATTTCTCTACCAGGCCCGCATCGTGGACTCTCGTGCCGATCCCTCTTCCCCTCTTCTTCCTTCTAATGGACAACCCGTTCAATTCACCCAATCATTCACGCCCAACACGGGACTGACCAATGTGTCCCCGGTGCTCAGTACTAGTGAGTTGATTGAGAAAAGTATTGAGAACACTTCAATGTGCAGACCCTCCCCTTCCCACTCGTCCTCCTCCTCCAATCCAGCCATTCTTCAACACTGCACCTGCGCCTGAACAGAGCCATTTCACGAGTGGGAAAGATACCATGGACTCCAGATCTGAATTGAATTATCTTTCAGTGTCCTCCGAGACTCTTCCAGACTCCGTTCCTCCACAATTGGATCAGGAAGAGTTAGAGGAGGATCCCGGTATGATTCAGAATCGTTATCTTCGTCTATTCATCATTCAGGATCCTTCCTCGGCCCTCCTGCCCATTCCTCCACTCCGTCCGATTTCTTCTTCGTTCCTAATCACGTGATCGACCCTCAGATTGACCCGAATCAGATCATTTTCGATACAGCGATTCCTCAGGTGTGTTTCATTACAATTTATTGCGTTGAAGATCTTGTTATCATCTCTGAATGTGTTACAATATTCACTGGGAGAATGTGAATTCTTCTCAGTTCGCCTCTCGTGGAAGTCCTCCTGCTCCACCTCCCCACGTCGCTGCTAGGAGAGCGACTGCTTCGTATGTACCATCGTTTCATACGTCCATCAAACTCCTTCTTTTAGACCGACAACTCAGCCTCCTACCACTACAACCACGCAGAGACCGACGAGGGCATGGTAGGCTATCATGCTCCAGTTTTGAGAAAATATTGAATCCCTTGAAGGCACTTCTCATCTCGTGCCACAACGACCATTCGACCGGAGACCAAACCCTGGTGGTAGGCTACCTATATTATTCCAGTTTAAAAATTGTATCAATAGGTGGACGAAGAAGACCACTCGAGTGGCCACTACAACGACTCCACGACCAACGACAACTACCACTACCACAACCACGGAAGCTCCCACAACCCAAGCTCAGCGATCGGAAGCCAAAGCAGGCATCCACTACGATCATGAAAATAATAGAACGGTTAGTTCACGAGAAATCAACTGCAGGGGAAATGTGTCTTCAGGTGTATCGATACTTCTGGAAGCCGAATACTGAAGAAGAGGCGGTAGTCCCCGAGATGATTGATGAGAATGGTAAGAATCTAAAAAATGGGATTGAGGAAAATCATAATTTTGAAGGTGATGCTCACAGCGCGGTCACCGTTGATACTGAAGAGCCGATCACTGAGATCGCCCCTCCACCTGAAGATGTGGTCTTTGAAGAACCAGAGGAAGAGACAACTCCTGCTCCTACAACAACGACCCCTCAGCCTACCACCACAACCTCGACAACTCCTCGTCCTCCGCCAACAACGACTACTCGAAGACCAACATCAACAACAACTCGGCCTCCTCCTACCACAACCACCCGTCGTCCCACTCCATTCACCACAGCCGGCCCTCGAAGGCCGACTCTGTTCGAACGAGTGCCTGAATTCGCTCCTCGTCAGCCAAAGATAATTCGAACGTCCCTTTTCGATCCACCACCACAAGAAGGGGAGGAACACGAAGAGCATCAGAATCGGCCACAGGGATTCCACACACCTACTGGTCAGTTGATTGGGGTCGGATAGTGTTTGTCAATGACAACGAGATTCTGGCATTAGGCACTTCTTATTGGAGCAATCCGAGTGAAATTCTGTTTTTTTTCATACTGTGTGCTTCTTGCCATTCTTACCGGCAAGAGAGTATGCGAATTTAAGAGTTAGATTCTTCATCCTGACAGACTTGAAAAATATGGTTGCATCTCAGGCAGTCGCACATTCGGCACTCTTCCTACGGCCATGCCTCGATTTGCTTCATACGAGGAACTTCCCATTGATGAACACCCCTTGGAGCCATGGGCGCCTACTCAGAAACCCGCCACCACTACAACGGCTGTTCCATCAACGACGACGACTCGTCGACCGACTACTTCGACGACTAGAGTGACCACAACGACTACGACATCTGCACCCACTACGACGACTACTGAGGAGGAGCCTTTCCCTGAAGCACAGGCGGAGGTATCCAAGCTTATGAAGAAAATATTGAGATATCTTCTTTGTAGAGCATGTGATAGCGCGAGATGAGGGAGGAAGAGGTGGTGTGAAAAAATGTGATAATTGCTTCAGGTGGTAACCGTCCCCGAGTTCGCCGTTGAGGATATTTCCAACTTCAATGACGATTTCACCGAGCAGTCAGTGGATGAACGAGAACTAGTGAATATTCTGAACAAGGAAGAAGAGCAAAGGGGTGTTGTTGAGGTGAATTTAGCACTTCAATCGCACTGATGAAGAGCTTATTTCCAGGCGAAATGGTTCAATGGTCCCAATTCCTTTGACAAAGATCAGCAGCATTTGTCTGGATCTCCTAAGAGATTCATTCCCGAATTCCCAGGAGAGGTCGACCCTGAGACATTCCCTGACGTAGAACCGATTATCAATGAGGAGGACGAAGCTCCTCAGACACCCAAGCGCATCGTATTCACCGTTAAGCCTGGTAAAGAGATGCAGAAGAATCTCAAGGAAAATCATTGTTGCAGTGACTAAACCTGCAACCACCGCTCCTACTACTGTAGAGCAGACGACGTCTACTCAATCCACTACCGCAACAGTCGAAGAATCGCCGACCATTGGATTCACTGATGAAACGGCTGAAGAGTTCGAGGGTGCAACTGTTTCTACTGCAGAGCAGATTGAAGCGACGACAGAGACTATAATCGATGAGGTTCGATCATTTAGTCAACGAGAATAGAGAAGAAGAATCTGATTTTAGGACGAAACAGCGGAGGAACTCTCGCAGGCATTCGCGGACTTTGAAAGAGCGCTGTCCACTCGAGCGACAGAGGGACCGATCGAGCCTCCTACTACATCTACGACTACAGAAACTCCCTCTACGGTCGTCGATGAGGTTGAATCATCTGCAGCGAGGAGTGCTCTTCGACAAGGTACGTCTATTGAACCTATCCATCATTCTCAGAATAATCGGCTTGAGCATTTCGAATAATATTCAAGTTATATTCTTAAGTTAAGTTATATTCTAATGCGTCTTATCTCAGGGGTTCGTGCTCCTACCGTCGTCGTGTGGGGCAGACGTCCTCCCAAGCATCCATCGACAATAGTCCATCTGGAAACAGCCCCTCCTTCGATTAGACCCACGAAGCGACCAAGGAAGAAGACCACCAAGGTGAGAAAGGAACAATCGAAATACTCATTCAAAAGCATCTTCACAGGTGCCGGCCGAAATCGAACTTCTGGATGAGTTGATCAGAGGGAAGACTGAGCACGTTGAGACAACGACAAGATCAATCAGTGAACTGGAGAGTGAATTGGCACGGGAAGCGAAGATCAACAACTTCTTCGAAGTGAGATTTATCGACGAATTCATCAGGGAAAAAGTGGTTTCAGTCCGAGGAGAGCACAACTCGTCCTCATGATGATGCTCGAATACGTGGAAGAACTCCAGGAAGGAAGATTAGAGGAAGGAAGGGACAGCATAAGAGAGTTGACACGAGTCATTTTATTGTTAGCGGTGAGTCTTGCTGATGAAAGTTCAGGATGAAGTATTCGTCGCTTCAATTCTTATTTTCTCTCGTCACTACTTGTCTTCCTAATAATTGACCAAATAAATTCTCCATTCAGCCCTGAATCGAGAGGGTGTCCATCTCACTCACGAAGAGGCTCGAATCGCCCTCGGTCTCCCTGGGAAAGCATCTCGACCTCATTCGAAGACAACGACTCCTCCTTCAACGACAACGGACGATGGAATTCAGCTGTTGGTGGCTGATCTTCAGAGGGAACTTCTCACGAGAGGGTGATTAGAGAGTGCAGTGGTATGCTTCCATGCTGAGAGAGTGCAGCTAAGGAGAGATAATGCTTGCTTCAATTGCATGGGGTGCTTTGCTGTGCATGAAACTTGAATAATGCTTGCTTTCAGAATCGCAAATCCGTGATGGCCAAACAATGAATTCTTGCAGATTCAACGAGCAAACGTTCGCTGTGTGCAATGCAATCAATTGTGATTTCGAGAAGAGCGATGAGTTGTGTCAATACGAGAGTTCGCTTGATGAGTTGATCTTCGGAGAAGGGGCTTTCAGGAGGTTAGTCGTTGAACTAGTGGTCATAAGAAGTAAACGATAACTTATAAACGATGAATAATTTCAGAAGAGTGAAGCGATCAGCCCTCGATTCTTACATTACCGTACGAGCATGGACAAATTGGGGAGGAGCAAAGGGAGATCCTTCATTGGGAAATATTGCGCTGGCTAGTGAGTTCATCCTTTTTAAAATCATGCTGTTTTCAAAGTTACACTGCCTTTTAATCAAGCATGATTGCATGAGCTTCTCTAACCCTAACATCTCCTTTCCTTCTTTAGCCGGTCGTCTCCCTTCAGATGTCTTTTCACAAGGGAAAAACGAGAGATTCGCCGGAACTCAAGTCAATCCTAATCAGATGGCTATGATGAGCACACAGGTAGAGCGAAGAATCTGATGAGTAAAGATCAAAGATCAATATTCTCAGATCAACGCCACCGAATCTCTACGAATACTCTTCGATGTTTGGGAGGGAACGAGGGGAGTTCAATTGAGGTATCGGAGTCTCATCAGTGATCACGATGAAATTGATTGGATTGATTCAGAGTCTGCTGTGATGCTGACTGTCCATTTGAGACTGAGTTGGGAGTGAAGAAAGGAAGTCGAAATTGGAAACCGAGGGAAGTCATTTGTCCCAAGGGAACGAGACAGGTATGAAATAGTCTTGTGAGCCAGTCTATTCATTCGTTGCAGCTCTCATTCGAATGCACAAATACGGGTAAATTCCGAGGAGCTTGCGGAGTGGATAATATCAGAATGGACAAGTGCTAGACTGAATCTAAAATATTTACTCATATTTTTCTGCATCTCTCTAAAGTTTTAGTTAACCAGTTCGCATAAGTATCTGACTTTTGTTATGCATTTTTCCGCATAATCATTCCGAATACGTGTAATAATTATCATAATTATATCATCGCTGCCACTTAATATGTGTGTATGTTCTATATATTGTGAGCTTGATCCCCAATGGCAGAGCCAAATGGGAATTATAAAATACATGTTTCTGCAAAACTTGAATATATCATTTGGCACAAAAATTGTTTATAATAGTTTCAAAAATGCTGAGAATGGAAACAGAAAGAGGACATGAAGGATAGTGTAGATTGGCTAGTGAAAGGCAATCACACTTCAATAAATACTAAGTACTAGAAAGATATTTAGCAAACCAATTATTCTCGTTATCACATCTCCAATGTACAATTATAAACAGATTCATAAAGTACAGAGAACAGTGTAATGCAATCACCTTGAATTGAAAGGAAACGGATTATGAATACGAAGTAACAGAAGGAATTATTCATTTGTAAGAGGGGATTAGAATCGATTTGTGAAACGGGGAAAGATAGAATGCATGATTTGATAGTGACCATTAGCAAGAACCTTTGGTCTATTCTACCTGAAGACTAATTTAGATTAACCTACCGGGAAAGAATAAAACTAGATAGACTACCAAGGAAGGAAAGTGCATAAACTCAACATGGAATGTGCATGTGGATAGGGGTACGGTATTCAATGGATATTCCATCGATTAGATGACATTGATGGGAATCTGTGGCATGAGACAATTGTAGAATGCATCGGCTTGCCAGAATTTGGCAGTCTTCCACTCACAACCACCAGAGAGAGCGGCCGGCAACTGGAAAGGCGTACATATTTTTACAAATATATTTAAAACATCCCTGGCATTCCTAATGCTTTCATTGGTTGGCTTTTTGTGTAGATGAGTTTGCCGTATTGAGAAATTGCAATAGTGTCGAGACATAATGATTTTGTGAAACACAAGTTCAACATTTTCGAAACTTGGAAGAACGAAATGGGTGAAACGGAACAATGCCTCACCTCATCTCTTCCAGTGTAATGGGGATCGAGAACGAGGAATCGTGCCTCTCCCGTCTCCACATTCATATCCACTCCCAGAATGGTGTGAGCCAATTGACCACCACCTGTAAAAGTATTTATTTAGTAAACACATGAATCTTGGCTTTAACGAATGTCTCAGAAGTTGGCTCATAAAAACAAATCGTGAAACCAGAAATTAAAAGTTTATAAATGATTGGGTGATTGTGAACTTTGTTGCTGGTTACCACTTCATCATTTGGTTTTGTCAATTCTTGCCCTTCCACCTACCGATCATCACTGGCGATCCGACTCGCTTGAAGTGGTAGAGCAACTCGCGCGCCCTCTCCGCAACCTGCAGAGATCAAAGATCAACTTACACAATTCAAAGTAAGACCATTACCCGCAGAACAAAAATTCGAATCTATTACAACTAGGGGAATTTCGATATTTCCGGAGGACACGAATCGAGCGCAATAAATTGGATTAGTGAGAGTCGAATTCATTCTTCATTCTTCACTCGCAAAGCGACCGCGAGCGGCCTACGGCCGCTCGTAATTAAGATCAGAATCTAACCTCGATTCCCGAATTGGTAGTCATGATCTTGTACTGAATATTGTACTTCGTCTCCAATACGAATCCCAATTCCGTGCTACCAATCCACTTCTTGCTACCAACGAAACTGAACAGAAATACATTGTTTCATGCTCTGACCACCTATAAATTTCACGTTTCACACATCACATACATTCTGGAAGATGATTGAAACTTCGATGAATCCGAGACAATTGCTGAATTTATCAATTACACTTACTTGGCGGGTTTATCCTGAATGTCAACGAGACATTGCTGGATTTCCTTGTGAGTGGGCACTTTCCCATCGGCGAGACCGTTGATGAGGAACCTGCAAATATTATATTTTAACGCACAACAATATCAACAATATTGCAGAACTCTCACGTCTTCTCATTAAGCAAGAACGTCGAAATCGCAATCTCCCTTGTCCCAACCTGCAAACAACCTAATCTCAATCTTTGACTCACCAGCTGACAATAGTCTGGAGACTTCGATATGCGCATCCCCATTGGCAATCATCGAATCCCTGCTGCATGTAGTGATAGTAATCGTAGCCAGGACGAACCACCGCGATCTCACCGCATGATTTGTCTGAAGAGGGAGATTAGATCAATGATTATGATATTTCTGGCAAACAACGACACAATAGCGTCTACGAACACAGATTACTGATGTTGATGCATGTGTGAAACCCGTCGTCCCCTATTCACTCACAATTCTTCACATTCTTGTGGATGTCCCTCAGAAGGCCGGGCGTCGACGAGAGAAGATTCTGAATTTGAGCTAATTTTCACCCCGCAATTATGTGTTTCATCGAGGTTCCAAAAGCTGGTCTATTCAATTGGCAATGATCATATTCTCAAATCTTACAAATAATATTGCAATCACCGATAAAATCAATAATAGTGATAATGATCGTACCTGTCCGGATCTGAGTGCGGGGAAGGAGCGGGGAAGATTGAAGAGACGATGAAGACGACGACGATATTCAACTGAAATTACATTCGATCAATGATTTTCGAAATCAAAAACATCACCCGGATCCTTCGGTTTCACGAGGGGCATATATGAATACCCGTACTGCTGCTGGGATTTATTCTTGAAACTGATCATACCTCCCACTTCCTCACTCTCCATCACAGCTGTCTGTTGGATGTGGAGATGGCGAGACCATCCAGTGGGAAGGAAGAGAGCAGAGATTAGCTCCAGAGATGCACCCTGAATAGCGTAGTGTAAGTCACAATTATCGATATCTACTTCCTTCCGTAATCCATACTACTAGTGTATATTACAAGGGTTGGCTAAACGAATGCGAAGGGGAGGGTAGCAACGTTGCAACGTTTGGTACCCAGGTCCTCGCTGTAACGTTGCAAACACTGAAATGCCAACCCAAATCCTTACCTTCTTCCTGAGTGCAGTCTGCATCATATTATGTGTCTGATCGAGTCTTCTTCTGAATGCCTCCAACAATCTCTTATGAAGGGCAAGGGAGGAATCAGAATCGAGGACGACAGCAGATACTTCCAGAGGAACCGAGACCATTCGACACTCTGTTGCACCTCAAATAATCGCTGTTATCATGCTGAAATGGTGCCTGCAAATTGGCCGTTTCACTATCACATCATACTCTTGGTGTCATGCTAAATTGGATGTTCCGCCAGGAGGTATATTCAACACAACCCTAATAACTGCCCACAGACATTAAGTCAGCATTTCCCCTCCTACCGTACCCTTCCTTTACTTACCCTTGGCAACTCTGACGATGGGGACGAGACTCTCTTCCTCTCCGGGCGGAGGAGAGAGGCATTGCATAGCGAGAAGACGAACGAATGGAGACTGAAAGAAGAGATGATGATAGTGCTATTATCTGTTTCTTTCATATACTCTTTGGACAAGATATCGTAGCATCCATGGATCAATCAAGTTTAACCAAACATTGAAACTCCGTTTCTCCTAGTGGCCCCTTTGTCCCTCACTCACCCCAGTCCCCGAAATGGGACTTTTCTCCTTATCCGTCGACCGGGATGAGATCACTTTCTTGTCGGGAGTCAAGAACGACATCGTCTCAATTATCGTCAACTGAAATAAATATTATATTTGTGAGAAATGACAAATCTGAACTGAATCTCTGTTTCACTCATCATTCATACTTTACCAATCTCGTGAAACATTGGTATTCCACTTGCTTCCAACTCAATTTCAATGGTATTTTTTTTAAAGTATCAAATTTCAAATTTTATCGCACCTGTGCTTCAAAGGCGGATGCCAATTCGTGCGGTTCGTTGCCCTGTCGGAGAGTCACGTAGAAGCTGATCTGAACGCAAAAATATCAATTTTTTAACGCAGTTTCGATTTTTTTTTTTCAAAACAGAAATGGACTCAAAATTATCATTATCACTATCTGTCGTACATACGCTGCTATAGAAACGCCGAATCATCTGGTCTCTAAAAAAATTCCACTAACCCTCGCGACAGCATATCTGGGAACTCCTCCATCCGCTCCGGGCACATCAACAAGGAAGGAATTCGCACGTTTGATGCCGTCCGAATCACGGATCTGACAATGGGTTCATAATTAGAAATTGGAGATCCTTCATTTCTATAGGTTTCTTCAGGTTTCACGTGTCCCATAAACATCCGAACTTTCGTAAAATCTCAATAAAGATGGGTTTTCCACAGTCAAAAATTGAAATAGATTGACATACGACAAGATGTTCTCGATGTAGTTTGATCTCGATTCCTCCCTTGGGCACAGTCACTCCGACGTCGTATGCACCCACTTTGATCACTCCGATCAATTCCAGATCTGGTAATAGAAAATTGATTTGGTGGTTTTGTTCCAGTAAACACCCTCATGTTATTGTCCGGTAGAATGAATACCACCCTAATATCCTCACTGAAACTTCGAACCTCCATGAAGTTTTTTTGTACATAAATAAGATTTCAAATTCGTACCCGATGACATGAGAGATCTCATCTGATGGAGAGTGGGACCATCGATTGTCTTCGTGAAGAGGGGAAGATGAATGCGAGAGACTGAAACGGATCAATTGTCACTCATTTAGTTCCTTCAATCTATTTATGGACATTCAGTCCAAACCATTTCATGTTGCATGTATAGATGATATTTGAGTTCTTTCAAAGCCTAACTGATTTGAATAATCTTAAATAATTCACTCACTTTCCTTGGATCCGAATAGAATTCCGAAACAGGGAGCATCCTCGCCCTCCCACGCAGTGAAGTTCGTGTAGTTCTTAATTGAATTCGTTATGTATAAACCAATGGATGAATTACCGAACATCTCTCTGCCCCTCCCCCCTTATCCTTTCATTGTATCCCCACAGTACCTGGTACAACAGATCCCAGTCGATGGACCACTCCTTCATCCTCGACTACTCAATTACAATTATTAGAACGAGAACCACTTCATCATCTCAGATATCTCAACTGACTACGACAGTTCGCTTTTCCAATTAGCTACTTCACCATTTTCAATACTTTATGCAATTAAATGGACACAACAAGAGGAAGGATACGTTAACTGACAGTCGATTTGCACAAGAGTAAAATACATTAGCACTAACCTTACACAATCTAACATCTTACGCTGCACTAATAATCACACGACTCTCAGATTACCATGCTCTCTCACTAGATCGAACAAGCGAGAGAGTATGTGAAATGAAGAGAGTGAGTGATTAGTCATTGCAATTATACACAATGTGCCTAATCTTTCTCATCAACCAAACACAAGATAACCAGCTCGATGAATAGAAACACAGAATGGAACATAAAATACGAGCAAGAATCGCTACACGGAAATATTACTTTCGATACAAAATGGTCAATATTTAATATGGCTCTACTTATTGATTATACATAACGGGGAAGAGTTTGGACTATATCAGAGAAGAAAGCTGCGATGCGGGGAGACACACCAGGGGAAGGAGAGTTGGTCTCATTTGGAAAATGGGGTACGGTAGATCGGGATGATAGTGGTGGAATACGGTAGTCTACAGTCTTCCCATTCTTCTCAAGACCATTCGACCCGTGCGGAAGAGACCGTATGCTGCCAGTCCGTACAGACTCCATCTAAACAATGAGTTTCGTTTTCCGCTGAACGTTCGGTTCATTATGGAGCAACCCTATCATCTAAGTAATACACGTCTACGCAGCACGAAATCACATGTCAAATTTTCTTTCACAAATGAGAAACTCCTCCCCCATCCCTAGTCAAATTCCCTCCACTTACCTGACAACAGTCTTCACTACAACAGTTCCTCTGCTGGGAGGAGGGATACGAATGAGTTGAGTGATGTCAACCTGAAATCGATTACTTCTAGTCAACCCATTTCACTAATATATTTTCTAGCAGGTGCAATGTGGATAGGGAGAACACAAATCGAAACTACTGTAACAATTTCCAACTGACTGACTACCGTATCCCCTTCTCCACTTACGTTTTCTCCCCAATGAGAGGCGATTCCCGGTTGATGTCCGATGCCAACCACGCCCACGACCTGAAGAGAAACGACATTATTGCAAGGAGAATTTGTGTCAATCTGATCCATGCTTCAACTTCGATACTTGAACTCCTAGGAGCAAATGATTTAGTTCACATTCACAATTCGGTCGCTGTATCACATCTTCCCAAAGCATGTTTCACATATTCATTATATATTCGATGGTGGATATGAGGATTGATTATTCCTCGTTCAGGACCACCCATGACGATCATTCTCACCTTTAGTGGTTGCCACTTCACTCCGTCAGTATGAGTCCACGCGGCTCTCTTCCGATGAGTGTGGTTCTGAGATTGGAATGATTAGGCTAATACCAATAACGAATGATATCATAGCGATACTCCTTTTCTTCTCGGCTAATGGCGTCTACGCATAATAGTGATGTTTGATTGCATGCGACGCAGTAAATATCTCAGGGATAGAAAAAGAAATCTGCGGGTAACTTACTGCGCGGATTCGAGGGGAATCGATGCATGGTGATACCAGTAATTTGCCTTCTCTTTTCCATCTCACCTGCCTTGGGAATTGAGAAATGGTAGAGAGGGAGTGAAATGGAGAGAGAGGAGACAATGAGAGTAGGTATCTCACTTACTTGAGCACCATGGTAACCACCACTCCCCCCCCCTCCCCTCTCTACCAGCCTAATCAGAAATCAGAAAGAAGAGAGAGAGAGGCTCTACTATAGTCACTCTGAGAGATAAGGGATAGATCCGCCTCTCTTTCGTTTCATTCCCGATTTATATCGTGTCTATTCGAGATGCTAATCTCAGATTAGTAATACGAGATGCGTCAACAGCTCATACCAGAAAAAAACCCAATACCGTTGACTCACTGAACGAGTCAAGTTCCCGTTTCAGGCACATCACAAAATAAGGAAATCATGAAGGCTCCGATCTGGATGAAGACGAAGGAAAAAAATAAACTAACAATGAGAAGTGTCTGGAGTGCATTGGTCATGTACTTGTCTCTCTCAGTCACGAATATCTCCGTTAGACCGGGGAACTCGCCAGCCATCTCCTCCAGAAGCTGCTCCAGATAATCCTTCTGTAATAAATACAAATGGTTTGATCGCTTGGAAATCGCAATTGCAGCAAAACAATAGTTTGGTGGAGAAGAAACACGGTTAATTGTAAATATGAAAAAAAAAGAATCTGACCTCCTTGCACTTCTCAACATCCTCCGCAGAGATCTTCATGCTGTGAGAGGTGAGGAGATGGAAGAAGAATTTGGCCTGCCATGATAGTTATTCATTGTAGATTAACAAACCGAGATCCATCGTCAGTCTCCCATCTTTCCTCCCTATCCCTCCACTCTGAAACTTCATCTCACCTTCTGCCACATGCTCAGATTTCCGAGTGCTCTTCCAATCGTAATCTCGATGGGACGATCGCCAAGGACGAAGTGGCATAGGGGAATCTGCAAACGATTGGCCATTCTGTTGTCAGCCAGTTACATTTATGATTTTTTGCACAGGACTCAATCGTAGATACATTGATGTTCCTCCGAACTCTCATACGTATCAAAATGATCAGGAACGCTAAGTCACCAAGTACAATAATTTAGCTCCGGGATCTCAACCCCCCCCCCCTGTGAGAAACGATAGCTTCAATCTCTATACTCTAGTGTCAATTGACAATCCATACTCATTTCCATACCTGATTAGCAGCTTTGTATGCCATTCTGAATTCTCCTCCGGGTGCCATTCCCAATTGTCTCGTCACATGGGCAGACATGGAGATGAGAAGAGTGTACATCACTCCATGCAGAGGACCACCCTGCAAACTATGAATATAGGAGGAGTAGGCTTCGACCAAGCACAAGTAACTTTCGTGCTGCATCAATTTCATAATAAGTATTGACAAGGGTACTGTTAGTGGAGTTGCCTCATCATCCGAAAAAAAATTTAAATCATGAAAATAAAGCAATAATACAATTGGAAAAATACTAACCCTCTTCATCAGCTGAATCATCTTGGCCGTAGTGAGATCCTTCGTCTCTCTACAATCATTCATTATTCAACAATCCAGCCAATGAAAATCACTAGTTTAACTAGTGTCAAATAATGTGTTGATTGCTATGTGATCGAACTCTTCAACAACAAAAAGACAACAAAAAGAATAATTAGAACTATTCTACTTATTGCTGCGCATCAATTTTATCTTCTACCACTTATTGCTCTAGCAATCAATTTCTTCTTCAATATTCTCACCTGAATAGTGTCTCCTCATCAAGGGAGAGGACTGAGATTCGAGAGGGACACAATTCGACCATCACTACGTCAGGCTGTACTCGATCGATCACTCTGAAGGAAAGGGAATATTGAGATTGCCATTTTGGAAACTTTTCAAGGCATTAAATCATTCAATTCCATAAACAAAACCTCTCTTTAATAAATAAAAAACAGTTGCCCTCACTTCTTAACATCCTCCTGACTATTCTTACTGAAGTGAGCCGTTCCCACGAGATATACCTGAATGAATCGAAATTCAACCTAAAAATTTGAGTCACAGAATATCCCAGGCTGACTGGAGTTTTATCACTACCATAATCGAGAAAGAGATAGTAGACAAATGATGCAGTTCGTCCCTCGGCCTCAAATTGGAATAAACAAAAAGACATACCTCTGATCCATTGTAGGCAGCCTCCCACTCCTTGGGATTCTCTCCTTCGGGACAGGGAGGAATGGGGAACGGATAACGGAGGACAGACACTGAATTCGAGTATATTAGACTGCTTTTTAAGCTTTCATTTATCAAATAATATTTGAAATTGAAAAAATTACGAAGATCTTTGATGACCGAGGTGTATCATACTGATCACACTTTGAAACACCAATCAAGCAAAAAATGTCAAAAATGATTAACCAGTCTCGGGCAGCTCTCCAATATCCTCCACTCTTCTTCTATCGAACATGTATCCACCGTAGATACGAGCCTGCAAAATATCAGATCTGATTCTTGGCGTATTCGTGTTCCATCCATTAGATGAACTATGTTGACTGACCTAACTATTAGTTTTCACTACATTTTACTTAGCAATATCACAATAACATTGTAATCATTGCACCTACCATATCTGTGCATCATCCATACTATGAAATTTGATCTAAATCGAGATCACTAGTATTCCACTTTTACCGAACCAATAAAATATTTTAAAAATCTAACCTGATCTATCTCCTCTTCAACCTGTTGTACATTCACTTCTTCGATATCTTCCATCTGAATTTCATCTCCAACGTGCTCTCCGAAATTAGAAGAAGAATCGGCCAGAGAGACGACAGAATGAGAACCACGAACTGATAGATTCTGAAATGGAAAATGAATTTAACAATACGATCTTTTCGATATCCATACCTTCATATCGATGAGATCTTGTTCATTCAATTCATTTTTCTCCTCATCAAAATGCTCGATATTCGCATCTCCATCTGCCATTCTGATCGAGGTTTCGAGTGTCGATACCTATATTTTTTTGTTTATTTATTTCTGCACTATCTCAACTATGAACAACTATACGCGACGCGCAACGAAACAATAACAAACATCGAACAAATGTGAAGGAATAAAGAAACGATCAATGAATAGGAGAAGACGTAGAGATCAACGATCAGAAACAGAAAATGAGAAGTGCAATTATTAGAACATCTTGTAGGGAATTTGTTTGTTGAATGTTCTTGGTCCTCCTCTCTTGAATCGACGCATTTCATCCGTTTGGAATTCCTTCCTGCAATACACACAAACTCATTACAATATTGACTACGCAAACAAACAATGTAGTCAGCTATTACCAGTTCCATGAAAATGACTAAACGGTAGATGATCGATAAGTGGACAATCTACCGTACCTTATTTCCTCATCATGTCTCTCCAACTTCTTCATGTGTTCCTTCTCAGCCCAGAGTTTCTGAGAAAATTGAATTTTTAGGAGTGTTAATTTTTGAAACACAATTTGATGTAAATGAAATAATGTTACCTGCATCATATATGCATCATCATCGAGCATCGGAACTTCGTACTCTTTCTTCCCATCCTTCGACAGATGTTCCGTCGCTTCCTACATACTTTTTAATAATTAAACCAAACTTATTTTAGCTGACCACGAAGAAACTATTAGCCACCCTCGAATATTATACTGATAAGTCATTCATAATACCCCCACTCGCCTGTTTGTAAGTGAATCCCATGAAGGAAGTAATGGTTCTTGAAGGAGGTCTCGCTCCGTCGCCCGTTTCCAATCTCCAAAGAGATCCATTTAATAAATTCAACCAGTTAATGGAAATCAAATAACAAAATCATGTGGCTTCAGGTTTCATGTCAAACACAAGACCGGGAAAGGAAAAATGTCGTAGGATCAATATGTAAGTGATTGGTACTCCGAAGGTTGCCAGAGGGGGATGTGCATTCTTTTGCCGGTGGGTATGTCACACGGGAGGGGTTGGGAGGGGAGGGGGGATTCAATACAGGTTGGGTCATACGTGTCCACGCCGCCGGCGGATGACCTTTTTGCGCACTGACAAACCTAGGTATGAGGTTCGTCCCGCGCACACCATGACCCGGGGTTCATGGTCCAAAAAGGGTTGGTAGGTCATGGTGGAACTTGACCCTGAAACATATCCAAATGTGTTCTACAGTATACCATTATCGATTTTTTGTTACAGTAACCCTACCGTACCCCTGTTCGGTGGGTCAACCATTTTA
>LS487422.1:148672-179180 GCA_900490705.1 Pristionchus arcanus
GGATTACTGTAGAATACGGTAGAATAATTTTCTGATCGATTTCAGGCACTTTGGCAAAAGTGTGACCCAATGCTAAAATGGTTGACCCACCGAACCTTGGGAATGGTAGGATTACGGTAGGGTACTGTACGGTACCCACAAAAAATTTCCTCGACTTACTGTACATGTAGGCACAAAGAACAAATTTTTAGAACGAAAACAGAAAAAAAGTCAGTTGGCGATACCCAACCGCGATACCGTAGTCAGGGATACGGTAGGTTACTGTAGATTACGGTAGAATAATTTTCCGATCGATTTCAGACACTTTGGCAAAACATTGACCCAAGGCTAAAATGGTTGACCCACCGAACAGGGGTACGGTAGGGTTACTGTAACAAAAAAATCGATAATGGTATACTGTAGAACACATTTGGATATGTTTCAGGGTCAAGTTCCACCATGACCTACCAACCCTTTTTGGACCATGAACCCCGGGTCATGGTGTGCGCGGGACGAACCTCATACCTAGGTTTGTCAGTGCGCAAAAAGGTCATCCGCCGGCAGTGCTGGACACCTATGGGTTGGGTACTTCCGAGCAACATCGGATGTTCATCACACTCCACTAAAACTGATCAGGTATCAGTCAGATACTGCTGTACAGTCCTTTTGCGTATCATAGTATGTTTTTTTTTGTTATTTTTAATACTCCTTACCGCATCCGAGGATTCAATTTGAATAGCTTACTATCGCCCCTCTCCCCCCCCCCTACAGTTTTTTAGAGAACCCCTCATTTATTTGCATACAACATTAATGCAACATTAATTCTCACTCATAATTTTTTTAAATCAAATAGAATACCTGAGTACAGCTTCGTCCCTCTCATCGATGACTTCCTTGATTGCTTCCATTGTCTCATCCACTCTCAAATATTAAAACTATTAAGCCTCGAGTTTCGAAATGTAAAAAGTGGTGAACCATAGTGAGGTACGTGTTCACTAACTATTAACGGAAAATATTTAAATGAACAGTTCACAAATCTAAGGTTTGTGTGATATGAAATGAAAGTGTGATTCTAACCTGTCGATTCTCTCTGGATTCGGCATATACTTTCCCTGTGCAATGTACGCTTTCTTTACCGTTAGTAGCATATTACGCTCCTTCAGACAGACGAACCTGCAAGTATTCCAGCACTCATAAATCCATTAACTATTCTTTCACTGACCATAGCTTGTGAAGATCGGTGTTGCTCTTCAATCGAAGTTCATCCGAAGTCCACGATCGTCCCGGTCGGCTCCTTTATGCAGGATATATTAGAGAATCGTGAGTACTTATTCTTACTTTGGTCGCAGTTCGGAAGTGATTCCAAGATTACCCGTCGCATCGAAGAATTCATTTATGAATCCACCTTCCGTGACTCCACGACGAGCGACGAGTGTGCTTCCCCGGGAGACCGGAGCAAGTGTTGAGATGATCGATCGAATCATCTCAAAGAACTATACAGTAAAGAGGTCCAGAAAACGAATACGGTCGTAAACACGCAACGAGAAACGCCAGAATCTGGTAACAAAGTGACTATAACAGGTGATTAAAAGTGTGAAAACATAGAAGCATTTTCTTAACAATAGTCTGGAACTCTAGAATTCGAAATGAAGAACAAGATTATCGAATTTTCGACGCTGTTATTGAAGACGTTAACAAACCAAGTCACCTACTCCTATAAGTCGAGGTTTACCACTCCAGTACACCACATCCTCTAAACGCTACTTCTAGGTCTTCCGCAACTTAATTTTCGCTAATATCTGGTAGGTCGAATATCCAATGGATATTGTATCTGACAGCATAACTAAATTTAATACATAAACAAGTCAAATAATAAATCAAAGTACTGTAACAGCAAGACATTTTGGCACACAACATTCAAAATCTCGTTCGCGTTTTTGCACCCACCCCTGTCTTTGCTCGGACAACTTCTTCATTCGTCTATTTTCTCTCTATTTTCTTAATTATTGAGTTATGTATTAGGTGTCGCGTATTAAATAATGCATATAATTATCCGCGATTTTTGTTTACACCGCATTAATCGATAAATTTGCGTAACCACGTTATTTTTCATATATATTTTACGCTTTCCTTTTATTCATTCTCCCTTGCGTGCTCCCATTCGATCGATACCCTTGGATGTGCAGGTATAGCCATGTCTTCCGACGAGTCAGATGACGCTGACTTCGAGCCGAAGCAGAACAACCGCGACGACGATGACGATGATGTGAGTGACTACGAGTATATCTCTAGTTCTTCTCAATTCGTTTTGAAATAGACGTTTTTGCAATGAAAACTTCGCTAAAATGTCCAAACGATTGCGAAATAGTCACATACTTGCTTGTTAGTTGACTAGGGTGGGCTATCGATCGGTGGCAAGTCCATCGCATTCTCTGCACCACTACGCGAGCGCTCTTCTCGCTGGCTCTCTAGTTTGTAGTTCACATAGGCTTGGGAGGGCGCCAAACTCGTCTTATGGCTGAGGAAAATCAATAACTGTGGTCTAATGATGCTGCATATGAAGGTTTAGATGGTGAGCGACCCTGAATCAGAAGAGGATCAGAAGTCGGAAGAATCTCCCAAGAAGAAAACGAAGAAGAGAAAGATAGAAAGTGATGATGACGACGAAGATTCTGAAGGTCAATTTTATTTATTTTATCTTCAATAATAGTTATATCATGTCTTGTTTTGAGCTTTTAGATGTTATTGATCATCATTCAATCGATATTTATTGCAGAAGACGAGGATTCAGACGACGATCGTCACAAAAAGAAGAAGAAAAAGAAGAATCGTCGTCCTCGTGGAATGGATTTCATCTTGGATGATGTCGAAGTCGATTCTGATGATGCTGAAGAGGTACGGTAGATTACGGTAGTCAGATATCACTCGATCGTTCGACTATTTTTGTTCTTATTTTCTTATTTTTTGAGGATTGAGTAGGATCTCTATGTACAATGGATACGTAAAGAGTTTGAATATTCGTTTCTACAGGAGGAATACGAATCGGGAGATGATACTGGATTGGAACCGAAAGAGAGAGAAGAAGCTGAGAAGAGAATGAGACAAATGGAAGCTGAGAGAAGGAAGAAGGAAGAGAAGAGAGCTGCTTTCTTGTTAGTTTATACCTGTATATCATTCTTATCCATTGCATTAGATTGTGACCTTTGGAAAAGTGAAACATTAATGGAAATGGTCCGAAAAATGTGATGATGAATGACAATGATTCTGCAGGAACATGCCAGAGGAGGACATTGAAAAGTATTTCGAGGAGAAATACAAGAACAGCAGCTCAGGAGGAGCCAATTTCGATGATGATGATGCTCTTGGTGAGGAAAATAGTGATTTTTATTGAAATGTGATTGTGAGTAGAAAGACTTACCGTAATGGTTGTTCATTCAGATGACATCTCACAGCACGGTCTTCTTCCCTCTACGAAGGATCCCAATCTATGGATTGTCAAGTGCATGTAAGTCATTTAATTTAAATAGTTTATTGTTTATTTAAAAAAATAAATTGAGGCGTATGGGTGAGGAGAAACTCGTAGCAATGCAGTTGATGAGAAAGATGCTCGCATATGAGAACAAAGGAGAGGTCAGGATTTTAAATTGCAATGAAAAGACTAGGCGAATCCGTTTTTTTTAGAAACGTCTTTTTTTAAGACACGGCTCGAGCAGCTGATTTGTTTTCCAATTTTTTTTATTATTTCAGCCTCTCCAAATCAAATCGGTCATTGTGAAAGAGGGACTGAAGGGACTTATCTACATTGAGGTACTGTACTTTAGGATTACGGTAGCATATGATTACTGTAATGAGATGTTTTTCAGGCGTTCAAGCAGTCTCACGTCGCCCAAGCCATCGATGGCATCTCTGCACTCAATTCATTCACTATTACGGTAAGTGGATGAGTACGGTAATAGGGAGGCCTTGGATTGATATAGTTCACCGATTAACCCTTCTTTCTTCTTCAGATGGTGCAGATTAAAGAGATGGTAGAAGTATTGAGAGTGGTGAAGGATATTCCCACTCTGAAACAAGGAATGTACGTGAGAATGAAGAGAACCATGTTCAAGGATGATCTGGCACAGGTATGATTTCATTACGCATTTTATGAGAGTTCCTGACTGTTTGTGGTTTCACAAGTAGTACTTAGGTGTTGCTATTTTGGAATTTGGTAGTAATGTGTACTTCATGAGGTATAAACAAACTAAATATTTTTTAGAATAAATAATTGTTTATTCCAGGTTGACTGGGTGGATATATCGGAGGGTAAAGTGGGACTTCGTCTGCTTCCTCGTATCGATTATACTCGAATGAGAGGAGCACTCAGATCAGAGAATGATAAATTGGGATCTGCGAAGAAGAAGAAACCCGCTCCCAGACCATTCGATATCGATAGGATTAAGTGAGTCATTCATGTTTCACTAAATTATCATTAGTGCTTATTTTCGCATTCATCAGTTCCGATTTTATTGAGAAACATAATTAATTCAGAGAGATTGGCGGTGAAGTGACACAGGACGGTGACTTCCATATCTTCGAAGGATCGAGTTACAGAAGAGGATTCCTCTACAAGGCATTCCCCATCAATGCTATTGTGAGTGGACATGCAGATTTAATGTTTCATTTGTAGGAGTTGGCTTGTTCTAGCTAGTTTCAATATTGTTTTCAACTCCGATGGTGAAAAAATATTTAGTGCTCCTGCGAATTTCCTGTTTCTGAAACAAAACGAAACAAGGAATGAATGGTCAATTAGTGTGATACAAGAATCTAGCAATTATTGAGAATGCTATCTTCAGATGGCCGAGGGCGTTAAGCCGACGCTGGCTGAACTGGAGAAGTTCCAAGAGACGAGTGATGATCTCAAGAGAGAATGTAAGTGAAGAAAGGATTACTATAGAAACGAATTAGTAGATACCGTATCCAACCTCTAATAACTTTCAGTGGAACTTACGTCAGTCTCGGAGACTGCCCACTCTTTTGCACCCGGAGATTTGGTCGAGGTACGGTAGTTGGCGATACGGATTCCCACGCCGAAGATTACGGTAGATCAAGTGAATCGGTTACAGGTATCAGAGGGAGAGTTGTTGAATCTGATTGGAAAGATTCAATCGGTTGACGGAGACAAAGTGGTCATTCTCCCGGAGCACGAAGATCTCAAGGTGAGTTGATGTTATGTGAGGGATATGAATATCTTTCCCAATGTGTACTTGTAGTGCGTAGAATATGTTTGATTCAATAAAATTCTATATTTTGCAAACGATAAATAATTTGAGGAGCCTCTGACGCTGAATGCGTGGGAGATCAAGAAGCGATTCAAACAGGGAGATCACGTCAAGATTCTCGCTGGAAGATATGAGGGAGATACTGGTGAGAAAAGAATTCTTATTCGATTGTCTAGAACGAATCTCGAGCAAATTAGTAGAAAATCTGAAACTTAAAACGCATGTTCAAATTTGGAAATATCAATAAATTGATTCAGGTCTGGTGGTGCGAGTGGAGAACAATCTGGTCGTCGTCTTGTCCGATCTCTCCATGCACGAGGTACGCTTTGGTTTGTGATATTTACCTTGTCGAAAACTAGGGAATTTTGCGTTTCACAAGGTCGTGATAGGCAATGAAGGAGTTTCATACCATTGCATCCCTTGATTTTGCTTCCAACAAACAAATTAAAATGCAAATTGAATGGTTGCAGATGAAAGTGCGTCCCCGTGATTGTCAATTGTGTGCCGATGTGACAACGGGAGTGGATTCACTCGGACAATTCCAATTCCATGATATGGTTCAACTTGGTAAGTAAATTAATTATATTATTTACGATAATCTCTCATTTTCAGATGCTCAGACGGTGGGAGTGATCGTGCGTCTGGAGAAGGAGAATCTCGAGGTTGGTCTTTATTTTTTGAGAAAGAAAAGAAACTGATATTTGAGTTCCAAGGGATGTTAGGAAAGAAGTACGATTAGTGAAGCGAGAAAGTGATGGCCGTGTCTGATCGGATGAATTGCAGGTGCTCAATCAACACGGAAAGGTTGTGCGAGTGAAGCCGCAGAGTATCCAGGTTGGTTTTTGTTGTTATTCATTTATTATCGCAATGTTAATATTGCTAGCATCGTCCATGCGATATTTACTATGAGATGATGCATGGAATCACCTATACACATTTTTCCCCACTCGCATATAATTAAATTCATTTAGGCAAAGAAGGCGAATCGGAACGTGACGACGACAGATTCTCAGCAGAATTCAATCCAAATCAAGGACGTCGTCAAAGTCATCGATGGACCATTCGCTGTATGTTTACTTAAATTGTTTATGATCTCAAATGGTTTGGCCACGTCGTTTTGAGCTGAAAGATCTGATAGTTGTAGTGTTAAACTAGGAACTAAAATGCCATCACATATTCCAATAGCAATGATCTATCAGCAGACGCTGAAACGCCAAACTCGCCTGCTCGATTTTTGATATTTCTCCTTCACCTGATTATATCATCTTTCCATTGCAGACCAAACGTGATCGTGAGGATGAGAAGCAGGGAGAAATCCTCCACATCTTCCGATTCCATGTATTCGTACACTCGAGGTGAGTAATTGTTGGATTTTGATGAACTAACCTCGGTATTAGCGAACAATAGCAACATGTTGCAAGTTTGAATTGCACATGAAACATGAACGATCCCTCACTATTATCGAAGAATTAGAGTATCTATGTAGCACATATTCGCCGGGATTTCCGAGCTAATTAGTGCCTAGTTCAGGAAGCACACTGAAAACGGTGGTATCTTCGTGGTGAAGGCGAGACATCTTCTGCTGGTTGGAGCGAAGGGAGGAGATAAGAGAAGTAAGTGAGGGATTACGGTAGTCATGGACGAGAAATTCTACTGGATTGATTTGGTTCAATCTGCAGCCGTTCAATAGGCACACTGAAACATGACAATTCCGGGTTCAACCTATTTCCAAATATTACAGACGATCTTCCTCAAATGAATCGTCTTCTCTCCTCTCCTAATCCATATGCATCTCCTCGCCATCCCGGTCTCTCATCTCCCGCTCATTCTAGTGGAAGAACCTCCGTGAGTAAAATTGTTTTTCTTCGGAATGATATCATTGAATTCATTGGAAAGTAATCAACAACTTGTTTATTGTAACCAGGCGAAGCGTGAAATTTCCTATCGCGACCACCTTGGAAATTAACAATTCAATTATAGGGCGGTCAGACTCCATCGTCTCTCACGGGTGGTCCGGGTGGAGGGCCGAAACAGCAGCATGCAAGAAGAGATACTGCTATCATTGGAAAGAATGTCAAGATTATAGGAGGTATGTCAGAGTTTGCTTTCGTTTACCGTATCCACCGTGAAGGAAGTTTTCGATTTCCAATTGCACAGAACTTTATCGAATTGATGAAACGTAAACATTGCAGGTCCTCTCAAGGGTCATTTTGGTATCGTGAAGGATGCAACAGAGACTACGTGCAGAGTGGAGATGCATTCAAGTTGTAAGACCATGAGGTGAATGAATTTCGAATTCTCGCTTGGTTGGGTGAGGTTTCAACAGGGGATTATATCATCGGTTGATCGCAACAAGCGTTGTGTGCATAGCTCCCGGAATTTAAAGAACAACCAATACATTTGAGTATAAAATAGGTCATATTCAAATATTGATCTTTGATCTTTGCCTTGTCAGTGTTGATCGTTGTCGTGTGATGGAAGTGGGCGACGATTCGGTTGGATTCGGATCGGGAGGAGTGTCTATGTACACGAAGACGCCCATGCAGGGAGGAGACTCGAGAACTCCCATGTATGGAGGAAGCAATAAGACACCAATGTAAGTTATCAGCTCGTATCTTGAGAAAAGTTGGAATATTGGCTAGCCAAGTCTTAATATGATAGAATGGGGTTGATGTTTCAACATCGCTACATGTGTACGTAGTTGAGTAGGATGACGATAGACCCTTCGTACATCTTCAATACTATAAAAATTATGTCTAATCTTATCTCAGGTACGGTGGTTCGCAAACTCCGATGTATGGTGCGGGTGGAAAGACGCCCATGTATGGAGGAGCACATACTCCCGCTCATGATGGTATGCTCTTTATCGATTAGCAATATTCCCGTATCATTCCATTTGTAGCAACGTAGCAATATTCCCTTGATAAAGCATTGAATACCAATAATTCCTCTCAGGTGGTCGTACTCCTCATTACGCTGGCAATGCCACTCCCCACTACGGTGCTGATGGAGGAAGGACGCCCGCCTATGGAGGAGATGGAAGTAGAACTCCCCATTGGGGTGATGGAGGAGCATCTACTCCTGCTAGACACACTATTAAGGTATGACATAGAGAAGGGAGTACTGTATTGTTGATGTATCTCTAAAGGGTAGGCAATTAATTGCAACTATCAAAAGCTTTCCTGTTAAATACAATTTCTGAAACACTAAACCCATTTGTAATATTTCGTAATTCGGCCCTGTTTAGTTTAATAAAATAACCAATTTAAGGAAGACGACGATCATTACGATGCTCCTGCCTCTCCGGCCTACAATGTGCCCACTCCTGGTGGAAGTGAGTTACAGTGAACATATTTATTTTGATATGCGAGAAATGACCACTGTATCGTAGTGATAGTGATGAACTGTGATATTTAATAATGAAATGACAAGAAATCACCGGGTGAAATGGATTTGATAGATGAAATGGGTTCAGTGAACTTCAACCCTCGTACACCGGGTGGCTTCGATTACACTGCACCATCGCCGATGACGAGGAATTACTCCATCGAACAGGCCATTCGTATGTTTATTTATTCATCATTTTTTATCATTACTGAGAGCAATGTGCAATGAATTGCTAAACTCGGAGTCATTGCGTACAAGAGCATTTGCTGAAACGAGCAATCATCTTGCAATTTTTTTGGATGGAAAAGAAATGGTGTTGATTTCAGCTGCTCACTTCCTTGAATCGGGTGATTGGATGGTGGAGAATCTGGTTGTGGAGATCAAGAATCACGATGATGATCGATTCGTTGACCATGAGGGAATCATCACTTCTGTCGTATGTTTATTTTCTGATTGTTATTGGAATTCAGTATTGCCTCCTATTAGAATTTGTGTGGCACCCGAGTGGACTCGAGTTTCAGAGATGTTTCATAATTAGGAAACTCGGTGCGGAGTAATGATGCCAACATGAAGGTTGCAAAATAAACAATTCATTCACTTCAGGACCAAGGTAGCTGCACTCTCTTCGTTCCATCGATGCGTAAGCAGTGCAGAGCTGAGGCTGATCAAGTCGCTCCCGTTAGACCACAACAGGGAGATTGGGTGAGTGATTATCCATTGATTGGAGTGGGGTGAAGAGTGATATGCTAGGTGAATTGGGGTTTAATGTGAATATTCCATAGCGATTTATTTGGGAAAAGCGTTCAATTTAGCTTTCACATTTTGCAAATAACAGGGTGGTTTGCCGTTACGACTTTTGTGTAAAGTAATCTGGTGAAGTGGAATTGTGTTAGCATGTGCTTTGGTATCGGCCTAAAATAATTATTTCATGCGGATTAATTGCCCCTAGAGTATTTGCGCTTCTGCGACATCGTAATTGTAGAAAGCTTAACGTTCCTTAACCACTCGCCGTATTTCTCAAAATTAATCCTTATAATCCCGATTCAGACTCGTATCATCTACGGTGACGACATGGGAGTGACGGGAGTGCTCAAGTCTGAATTCGATAACGAAGGAGTTCTCACTCTTGATGATGATACTCAGAGGGCAACCACTCTTGCTTTCCTATGCAAACTCCATCGAGAAATGAGATGAAGGAGAGGAGTTCACGATGTTTCCCTTATCAATCTCACCCCTGGTTGCGATAGAATATTCCATTTATCCATCTTTACTTTACCATCTGGTACACACGATAATTATTAGCTTCTTTGGTGATTTGATCTTTAAATATTTAAACCGTTTGATAACTTATTTTGCAGTTTTCCGTTTCCAGTTGAAATTATTTCGCATTTGGTGCGACACCTTCCCCTGTTGATTTGTAACGTTGTGCTTGAGAATGACTCTCATAAATCAATCGATAATATGGTTACAGTATCTTCCTAATCGTTCGATCGGCATTCACACACTCGTAAGAGTATACAACCTCCACTCGATTGGAATGACAGAGGGAGTAAAAAGAGTAATAGTCTCGTCTGCATAAGTCGTAATGTCGTATTCGATTAATGGTGTCCATTATCCCTCTTGTCCCTTCTATTCATTCCTCTTCTTTTCCCCCTTCTTCCTTCTGTCCTTCAGTATGTCAAAGGGAAGAATAATACTCAATTACTGTAGATGACTATCGATCGACTCTTTCCATCTCATCATCATCATCATTTCCTCTTGTGCATAACACGTCGTTGGATGGTAATCACACCAATTAATCGAGTGAATTGAGAGACCTCGATTCTCCCCTCTCTTTTTTATTGTATTTCCACTTGGCTCGGGGTTCCTTTAATGGGCTCATTTATTTCCCTCAAACACTTCTCTTTCCTTCTTTCTTCCTTCCTCTTTTCTTGTTTGAGTGGTGAGACGATTCACAAAATAGCGAAGTGAATGGACCATAAAGGGGCTCGTTACTATCAGATTGATTGAGAGACGCCGACCCAACTTGATGTGATTTCACTAATTAAAGAGGGAGTGGAGATACTAAATGGGCGCCTCTTTCTTCTCTTTGATCTACCCGACACTTAAAGAGTCAGTTTACGATCGATTGAAGAGTGAAGAAGTGATCTACCGTCCATCATTCTCGTATCAATGGAACATAAATCAGACTAGAAATGGGGAGGAAGAGTACAACGAGTTGTCTAACTCTCTTCAATTCACATACTCTCTCACCTTCTCTAACTGATTAGAGAGTGAATTGTAATGAGAGAGTGGACGACTCCCTATGATGAAAGGAGTGATGCCTATCTCACTCTTTAATCGAAAAGAGAGGTAGTTATCGTATGCTGTCATCTAAATGAAGAAGAGAGACAGTCTACCGTATCCCTTCCTTCCCTTCCCTCACTGGCCCCTCCCAGTTACCGCATTTCAACTCTTTCCTTTGCTTCTCTTAATCCCTTCCTCTCTTCAATTACTCTTCATCTGATTTCCCTCGGTTAGTCTTATCAATCTACGGGTTACGACGTCCCTTTTATGATCACTCTTCGTCTCTTCATCTTCTCACTCTTCTGGGGACTCATCAAATGAAGGGAGAGAGAATGATATGTAGACATCAAAAGGAAGCGACCGACTGATTAGTGGCTCTTATCATTACTCTTTCTCTTGAGAGACAAGATGAAGAGAAGAGAGTGTCTATCATCTACAGTCATTAACAGTGGTTACGGTCTCCTTCTTTCCTACTCTAGCCCCCTCACTCGTATCAACAATGTTTTATGAGTGAAGAGAAGAGTCGTCAAATCATTCATTCCATCTCTCTTCGTACAGAGTGATACCCATATCCTAGCGGTGATACGGCTATTTACGACCTGGAAATTGCCAAGGAAATGAAAGAGAGGCCAAAGTGGAATGGTTTGCATCGAAGGTTTGATAAGGAAACTAGGGTGCTTCTTTCTTCTTCATTCTCTTCGATTAGTTTCATATCGAATAGATCTTCCCTACGTCAGTGATTACACTCAAGAAAATAGGCGCACGATGAAAGAAGAAGATGACTGGTACCGATTGATTCATGAATGCATAAATTCAGTTCAAATCACCACTCTATCATCCCTTTTTGATAACTGCCACCTTTCAATTTGAATGATGATCGATCATTCCTCCTCATGGCCTCTTCATTCTCTTCCTAACTCATCCGTTCTCTTTTCTCTTCAATGGCATTTATAATCATTCTGATCATCAATCAACTCGAATATGCCCTAATCTCTCTTGTCTTCTGCTTCCCTTTTCCCTCCCTGTCAGATTCAATCTGATCCATTCTCATCTTCACTTAACTTCAAAGGGACTCCGCTGCTGATTTCCACCTTGTATAATCGGATTGACGAGAGAGTATTCACCCGATTGATTTGCACCCTTTTCCTTCCCCTTTGCGATCGCCGTTCCCGGAATGTGTGCAATCGGAGAGAAGAAAGAGACACATCAAATTAGCAATAGGGCGAAAACCGTAATTGGGAGCCCCACTCCTACGTGACTACACTACCGTACTCGAGGGGTCTATTTGCCGGCTCTGAAAGATCTCCCGGCTCTCTCTTCCGGAAGTGCCGATTCAAATCTCTCCTCTGTCGCCTTCTGCTTGTCATCTACAGCCGTCCACTTATCAATTGAAATCGTCCATAAATGGGGATTGAGAAGGGAGAGGGGCGGCATCCCTTTATGCACTCTCTTCCTCTCTTCCATCTGATGGATTTCCCCTCCCGTAAACAGTGAATAGACGACCCCCCCCCCCCACACAAGATCCATTAGATTGATGGAACGATTGAGAAGGACTGTTGTAAGTCCCTGACACATCTCTCCCTCTGGTGAGGTAACGATGATGGGTCAGTTTATGATCAGAAGGTGAGAATACCGTAATCTCACGGTTGATCTACTCATGCTGGTACTACACACTTACACAGGAAGCCCATTTCTCTTCTCTCGCTCGTCTCATTTCTCAGTTGACAGTCCCCAGATTGGATCGGAAGATGAAAGGGATGCCGCCATCTCTCCTTCCTTCCTCTTCTCATTCTCTCATTGGCCCCTGTCAATTGACAGATTGAGTGATCGACAAGCGAAGAAGAGCAGTCACGCACATTTAGAGAAATGGGAGAATGAATGGGGAGGGGGAGGGGGGAGGAGGACTGTCCGAGAGTCTTGAACCGCCTCACTCGATCGTCGGGTACGACTCTTTGTTCCTTCCTTCCTCTACGTTGCGTGGTCACTACATGCGCAATCAGTGTTTGGGGGACTCATGTCATTATCCCTCTCAGATTGATGTCGGGACATTCCTCTCATCTGTCAGTTCCCATACCTCTTCGAATGACGGGGATTAGTGACCAGAGGGATGACCATTTATCGATCATGCGAAGCTGTCCGAGAACGGTAAATCACTGCTAGAGGGGACAGTATCTCAAAGGGACCTGTCAAATCTCGATCGAAGGGAAGAGAGGGATTGTCTCCTTCCCTCCTTCATTCATTCCCACCCCCAGGGGCGCACCCCTTTCTGATTAGATCGTGTCATTATTATTGAAGGATTGGGGGTCAAATCCCTCTCCTTTCTCGTTCCGAAGGCCCTTCTCTTTACTTGATCTCTTTTAATGTGAAGCATCTCACGCATTTCCCTCTTCCTCTGTTAGTGTACTGTGAATGAGTGTGAAATGGAAGAGATGGAAGGGACAAAGACCCATTAGAGGAAGGAAGATTCATGAACATCCAAGGGGAGGTCTCAAATAGTCCCTCGCCCCCCCCCTCCCTCCTTTACTCTTCTTCATCCTACCATTTTCCTTCCCCTTCTTCTTCTTTGTCTAAATGGGTGGGCAGCAGTCTATAAATTAGACGAATTTGAATCGCTAAAACCTCTCGTTGAAGGATGAAATTGATGGGTAATTCGAACGCGTATGTGGAATTAGCGCTAAATTTATGTCTAAGATGGATGGAAAAGGAGAAATGGATGAGGGCCTTGCGAGAGATACAGTAATATAGATATTCTGACGCATTTAGCTGAAATTTGAGAAATAATATTACGAAACCACCGTAGTCTGTATGGATGATCTCATCTACTATCATTCTCCACTTCTTCTTCTTCTCTCTTCTGATTCATCTCTTGCTTCTCCACATAGCTTCTCACTAAATCACTCAGTCCTAACTATCACTTGGTCCAATCAATCTCCTCTTCCCTTGTAACACATTCTCATTGTCAGTCTCTCTCTCTTAAATCTCCTACTGATCCTCTCTATCCTCCCACTCCCTCTCTCCCTCTACTAGATCAAAGAGGGAAGTCTCTCAGTGACACAATCATAAATTGAGTGATATATGTATGATCCCATCTTCTCCCTCCCCTCCCTCTCCCTCCCCTCTTTCTCACTGTGATTGGTCATGTCATTCATCAATGGTGACAGAATGGGCGGAGTCTCTCCCCCCTCCCATTCTCCGCCCCTCTCCCTCTCCTCCTCCCTTTCATTCCCTTCCCTCTCCTCTCAATTCATCTTCTCTTCACAGAGATGGTGTCTACAACTACAGCATCATCATCATCATCATCATCTCATCAGTATATCACTGATTATGTCCCCACCACAGGGGGCAAATCCCCTCTTGCAATGTTAGCCAAGACTTGCGAGACCATCGGATTGCCAGAAACACCAGCAAAGAAGGTCAGATCATTCAACTTCAGCATGAATTTGAAAAGATCAAAGATCAATGTTCAATTGCAGGGTGCATCCTCATCAAATTCGTCCTCTCCCTCGGATAAGAAGGGATCATCTCCCAATGGATCAAAGAAGGAGAATACGAAGACAGCAACCTCTCCCAAGGGTGAGTTTATGCATCCAATATCCTCATGTCTACTGTCTATATTGATATATGCTGCATTCTAATCTCTAACTGTGTCTGCGCTTCCTCTTGGCCATTTCACTTTCATCACACTTTTTCATTCTGTCTGATCATTTGATTTGCGCGCCTCCTCCTCCTGTTGATTGTGTTGTGTTCTTCATTCAATTGATGCCAGCTTATTTATACTGCAAATTGATCATTGTGCGCATTCTGATCTCTTTTCATCTCTGCTTTACTTGCTGCTCAGATCTATTTCTCCTTCTTCCCCGCCTGTCTCCTATCTTCATCATCCTCCTCTCTGCAGGTCCCATCACCACCACCTTCCCCGCAGCTCTTGGTTTTCCTCCGATGGCTGGTTTTCCCTTCATGGGATTCCCTGGAATGCCTTCAGCCTTTCCTCCGATGGCGTCATCTATGATGGGAGGAGGACCATCAATGATGTCTATGATGGGAATGAAACCTCCTTGTCCCAATATCATGATGGGCCGTCCATGCACTACTCCCGGTTAGTTATTCATCCCATTCTTCTATTTCGTAACTCATAGGATTCTCGGGTGTTGTTGCGTAACAAAGTCCAGCCTTGAACGAAGAGATTGATGAGTTTACAACTAAGTTGAGACGTTTGGTGCACAATTGAGAGAGAGAGAAGGAGCAATGCTGTAGATCAATTACTGTACTCGATGATGATCCCCTTCCTCTCTTCAGGATGCCCGTCATGTCAGCCCCCTTCGGCCTCATTCGATCCAATGACCCAATGGATGAATGGATTGAATCCTGCTGCATATCAGGCATTCCTTGCTGCAGCTGCTGCATCAACGCCATCCACCAGCGGGTATGTAGTATTTCCTAATCTATAGAAAATACGCTTCACAGCAGCAAAATATGCTGCGTAGCAGAATGATGTAGATGAAAGAACTAAAGTGCTGCAATATTGAATGAATCCATTGCAGATCGTCCTTCCCTCTTCTTCCCACATCCCTCTCTCTCCCATCCACTTCGACTGCATCAACCTCCACCTCCTCTTCCTCTTCCTCTTCAGTTCCTCGTTCATCATCTCGATCATCCTCATCAACTAAACACACTTGTCAATGGGAAAGATGCGATAAGTCATTCGATTCACCTGAAGAATTAACCCTTCATCTGAAGGAAACCCATATTCCCAATTCATCCACCCCTTCCACCCCAACTCCTTCAGAGAAATCATCCCCTAAGATGACCTCAACTCCCGCTCCTTCAGTTAGATTCAATCCATATTCTAAACCCTCCTCTATACCTGTATCGATGTCATCCATGTCTTCAATGCCATTAATGATGAATCCAATGATGAATCCCCTTTTGATGTCTGGTCTCTTCCCTCAGATGAGACTTCCCTTGAACTGATTACTCCCTAGGATATCTCATAGTGTACTTCCATCGTGTGCTCCGTGCATCATCTCCAGCGTGCACTTTCCCAATTGCCATCTTCGCCCTTTGTTGTCGCCCTCCTTTGCTCTCTAATTCCGGGTTGCCCTATCACTTCTTTCTCCCATTCAATCCCGCTGCTCCGTTGCAAAGGCAATTTGTTATGTTTACGCCGTCACCGATTACTGTATATACACGACGAATCACACGACGATCCATTACGAGTCCCCGCTCTCACTCAGATAAATCCGAGTATCCGTCTCATTCCTTTGCCCATTCACACATTTCAATCTTCTGGTCCCACCACGATCTCTTCGTAAACAATTACTGTAGTATTGGATGTGATTGATTGACGGGAAGGGGAATGGCGGGCGATTCAAACAGACACACACACACTCATCTTTTATCTGACAAGAGTAATCGATCATTCTCTCGTCAGGACACTACTGTCACTTCTTCCTCTTTCCTCTCTCTAAGATGATATGACACGACCCATCCGGAATCCATTCAACTCTCAACTGGAGGGTCTCTCGAGAAGGGGAAGGGAACTATCTGATGTATCTGAAGGAAGATCAGTAATGGATACCTTCTCTCTTTCGGGGATGACAAAGGCCATTCCTCTTCTCTCTCTCTGATGGGTTCCCTCTCTCCTCTCCCTTCTAACAGTCTCTTCACAGTGAATGATGACTGTGTGAACAGAGAGGAAGAAGGGAGGAAGATCGATTTGAATCTCCATGGGTGGTATCAAAGAGGGGCACGTGTCCAAAAAGAAACAACAGATTCCGAAAGGGGGGGGGGTAGCTTTTACGAAAACGAAATCTGCCGAACGTTCAATGTATTAGGGATGAAAAAGTGAGATCAGATAGAGCGATTGAGTGAAGATAAAACCGGATTGAAGCTGTGTTATTCTTTCTCGAGATCTCTTCTAATTTGAACCCTCGTTTCTCCCACCACTAAATCTCCATCATAATTCAGAGTCTCGATTAAGTGAATGGTCTTTCCCATTGTCCATCATTAATATTCTCCTCTTCTGTCTCTTCTGTCTCTTCATTCTCTCTTATCTCACTCTTAATCTGTACAGACAAAGATGCCGAAATCTCCCCTTCTCTTCACTGCGCAATGAGACATGATTGACCCGTTGTGACTGATTGATCCACTCCTGCCACCGTATCCCATCCCTCGACTACCGTAGCCCTTCCCGTCGACTACCGTATCCCTTCCCATCTTCGTGTCGAGAGTCGATTGGCGGCTCGTCTCTTTGTCTCGTCTCTTCTTCCTTCCTCTTTTTTGGGGCCAAAGTCGTAGACAAGTTGGGCGTGCGAAGATTTATTAGAAAAGAGCTGAGGGAGGAAGGGAGAAAAGAAGAGAAGTGAGTGAGTGTAGCTGCAATACATGATTTATGAAGAGAAGAAGAAGAAGAAGAGGAGGAGGATGGGCGATTGAAGAGAAGTGACCATTCCATTCCTTTGATCTACCCCTTCCTTCCATCTAATACACTGATTTACGATTCGAGAGAGAGAGCCAAAGTGTGAATGGCAGTGCACACCGTAGTCACTCAATTTGGAATGTACACTATTCACTGGCAGCATACGGTATGAGTAATGCATGGGCGCTGCCCGTTCCATCATCATCAGCTGACTAACATGATTATTGACAGGTTAGCAAATGGGAAATGACACGGAGACACGAAAGCGCCGTCTCTCTCTCTACTCACACCAGACACTCTCAATTAGATGATGATGAAGAGAGGAGAGAGATCTCTAAAGAGGAGTGAATTCACACTCAGACTTGTCATCCTTCATCATTCTCCCACTATGGCCTTGTCCCAGCTGGAGATCAATAATCGAGAGAGAGACGAGACTACAGTATCCTACCGTACCCTCTCTCTCCTCAATCCTGCGTGCTGATCAGTCCAATCCATTACTTTTCACTCTTTTTTCTCATTCTCTTCTGATCAACAAATCCTTCCGTCTCTCATTAATCTTGACCACTTTTCGGATGGGAGAATGATTACATGAAGAGATAGAGAGAGAATAGACAGTTGTGAGAGTGAAGAGAGGAGAAGACTGATTTATTGGCCCATCATATCCCCAATCCTTCCCTTTCTACTTCCGATAGTACACATGAGAGAGAGAGAAGGGGAATGACCTACCGAGAAGAATCAATTTACGATCACATCTATAGTCTCACGAGGGAGGCAATTCAAATGAAACACTAGGATTGAGACACACTTGCGTATGATTTACGATCAGAACAGACGTCGTAGGGGGGGGGGGGAATACCGTATCCCTATGAACAGTACTTCTTCTCTATACTAGTTGATCTCTTCTTTTCTCTCTTCCTTTCTTCCCCTCAATCCATCATAATACTTCATTCTCGATCTTCCCCCTTGTCGCCCATCCATCGTCCCCATGTCTGATAACTCATATCTAGAGAGGGGAGAAGGGAGGGAGGGAGAGGGAGTCCCGAAGGGAAGAGTGGGAGAGTACGGTAGTCGTCCCCTGTCACTTCCCATCATCAGCTACAGCTATACAGTGTGACAAAGCGGACCGTCGAGGAACGACAACTCAAATCATCGTCAAACCATTTCGATATGAGTTAGACATGAATGAGAGATGGACTCTCCTCATCTTGCACACTCTCTCATCAACTCTAACCATCTCTGCACTCTCTCTGATTCGAATGATCTCTCGTCGATTAGAGAAGGAGAGAGAGTGTAGGAAGAGAAGAGAGTGCAGAGGGAGGGACAGCATCAACTTGGGAAGAAGAGAGGAAGGGTGCGAGATTTACGATGAGCCGTAGTTATATTCACAAGGATAAATCAAGGGAAGGAATGGAGAAGATGGAAGAAGAGAGAGAGGAAAGAGACGAAAGAGGAACGATAAATCATCCTTTTACTTTTACTCTCGAATAAATGTATTCTCTCTCCCTCTTCTCCCTTAGATTCATATTTCCTCTCTTTGTGAATTGATTGATGGATTGACCATAAATCATTCCATCCCGTCCACATTTGTATTCTTTCGCCTCTTTTCCAGAGGGTGTTCTTCTCATGCGACTGTATTCCTCCCCTCTCCCTTATAGCTAGACATGTTTATCAGATGAATCACGTACAAATAAATAGTTATTGTATATAAACTCTCTGTTTTGGTGTCAAAACTCTACTACGTCGCTCTATCGGAAATGTTTACATACGAAGGGATGAATCAGATTTGATGTAGATGGAAATGGTATACTAAGAGAGAGAACGAAGGAAGGAATACAGATGATGATGATGATGAGTACTGCTGTCACTTCTGTCTACTCGATACAAGAGGAGAAAGGCCCTGCTCTCTCTTCAATACCCGCTCTCTCGAAGTAAGAACCATCGAGAGATCGTGTAGATTGAAGAGGGAGCAGATTGTCAATTGATAATGGGAGTACTGTATGTCTAAGGGGGTGGTCTAGTTGAAAGAGAGAGGGAGTAGACAGTAGAGTGGAGGCTCGTGATGGGCTGGTAAAGAGGTCATAAATACTTGGGTTTCCAGTAGGGAGACGAGGGAAAGAGGGAAGGGAGGGAAGAAGAGAAAGGGTCGTTTCGCATCTTCAAACCCACCCCGAACCGATCGAATGACAGCACTCTGACAACTGTATGGGAGGTGGATGAAAGAGGGATACGAAAGGGGCTACGGTAGGTTGACATCACAGAGTATACGGTAGCTATATTGATTGGGGCGGACAAGTACACGGTAGACAGGAGTAAGTACAGTACTCTCTCACACGGGACTGCAGAGGGGCGAGCTTCACTTACCGTAATCATTTTGTGGAATTGGAAAAGGGGGGACGGGATATTTCTAACGGGGAGTTATTAGCTATTGTAGTTGAGGGGGGGGGGCAGGAGGGAAGATTCCTTACTGGGGAAAAGGGGAGGAAAAGGGAGCAGAGGATATCACGGATCAGTAGTCAAACCATATCGAGTATAACACAATGGAACTTCTCAAGACGAAGAGATAAAAAGAGATAAGAAACAACTATGAAACCGCAGTATTGCGTTCAAAGAGAAAGAACTGTATAAATGATAGAAATAAATATATGTAGCAACAAATCTAACATCAGTTTGCATGCAGGTACCGTAAGACTAATCAATCAATCGATAATCGGACAATCGATATCAGGGAAAGAAAGGGGGGAAGGGGGAGACAATCAGTGCCCAATCTCCTTCTTGATGTGATTGATGAATTCCACGTACGAATGAGATGATTCCGATCGATCTTCAACGAATTTGGACACGAACACTTCGCGTAGTGGAGAATCCTCTCTGGAATGAGGATATTGATTGATCTACCGTATCCCTCTCTGATCTACCGTAATGGGATGATAATGTCTCAACACATTCATCCTTCCCACTCCCTCTCTCTCTCTCGTTGGTGTCATCAATCTCATCGGTCTCCATCCTCTCATCTCTCACTCTCACATTTGCTCGTTTGGAGTGAGTCTGATTGATAGCCATCCCTCTCTCTCCCTCCCTCTCAAGGAGGAGAGAGGGGAGGAATCTGTCCCCTCTCCTCCCCCTCATTTCACAAGGCGGCTCCCTTTTATGATGAAGGAAGGAAGATGGCTACCATGTAGATGACTGCACCGGAAGGGAAGGCACTCATCGATGGGAAGGGTAGGAGGGAAAGATCAACGAAAAATGTGACAGTGCTTCGTTGGCCATGCAGCTCCTTCCTCTTTCAATCACTCTTTCTCACACCCAATTGATTCCTTCCGTTCTCTCTCTCTCTCATTGCACAAAAGGGTTGAATGAATGGTCATCAAATGGGGTGAGAGATTGATAGATAGGTGTGAAGAAGGAAAGGGACGGGGGAACGATCACAGGAAGGAGATGAAGAGGAAGGGGAAGGGGGGGGGGGACCATCACAAGATACCCCTAAAAGGACCGATGGGAGACCAATCAACACATAATCAATCATTTTCTTCCTATCCTTCCTTGATCCTTGATCTCCCCTTCCCTCCTCCTCCCTTCTCCCTACCGTACTCAACATGCAATCATCATTTCACTCCTCAAACGGCCTTTCAGCAGACAGTCAAAGAGGGAGTGAAAAACGTGAGAAATGTTCTCCACTAATGAGGAAGGAGAATAGTTGAGATGGAAGAGAGTGGAAGAGAGTGGAAGAGTGGATGGGAACGGAGCTCTTCCCAACTACGACCAGTTTGAATCCTTCCTTCATCCTCTTCAATTCTAGGGAGCATACATTTTCATTACCAACCCAGTACCACGAATATGTAGTGATCTGAGGCTGAAACTACAGTTCAAAGGGGTATTTTGAACCCAAGAACATGTATATGTAGTGGTCTGTAAACTGACTGGTTTACAAATATTGAGGTCTGATCCTGCCCGGTTGTTACTAAAATGTATGGTAGGGAGCAACAGCTGCATATTCTATCCATTCCATTCTTCATTCGATACTGGGAACTAGAGTCGTTGAGCCATTCGTCATGACTTCTTTGTCTTCCGCGCCAAATCCGTCTTCGAATTTATCATTTCTCCAATGGGGCTGCACTGAGGAGGGGAAGGGAGAGAGTGAGTAAAATGAAGAGAGAAGACCCATCATCATCCATCTTCGGCCTGTTGTCTTCTCACACACGGACGGTACTTCATCAATCCACTTCCCTCCTCTCTCCCTAACTCTCTCTCATCCTTCTCCCTTCTCTCTCGTCCACTCTATCATACGACAGAGGGTACTTTGTAAGGGAGAGACACTTTAAGGGATACATTGAGTGGATGAGAAATGGTGGGACCGGCAACATCTTCTACTCACTCATGACACAAGGAAACGAGCAGTGAGGGACGGAAGGATGGAGGTGCAATGGAATCAGATCACTTTCAGATTCAACCATCGAGTTGACCTCACTGGTGGGCTAGGAAAGGTGGCAAGTTTACTATTCCGGAGTAAAAGGCGATAGATCAACATTTGAGGATGTCCGAATGCATTTACAGTTCCATTTTGCGGATGCACCCACTCTGTCACCTTTCGATCTCAACAGTGGTTGACCTTTTAGGTTCAAGCAATGCTCCTCTGTAGATCTAATCTGGATCAAGCGTGTTGTCCTACTTTGTCCCTTTGATCCTCACTACCCTCCTTCCTCTTCCTTTTCCTCCTTCTCAATCAGTGTTTCTCATCTCATCTCAATATACACACGGACACTTGGCCACTCTTCTCATCTTCCATCTACAGAGAAGAAGAAGGGGGGGGGGATCGATCTGTCCGATTACTGAATAGATCGTGACAGATGGGAAGAATGAGGAGGGAGAGAGGAGGAATGAAGGAGAGGAAAGGAGAGGAGAAGGAGTGAATGAGTGAGAATGGAAAGGAAACGAATACTTCCTCTGATCGGGAATGAAGATATGACCACTTGAGTGTAAAGGGTAAGATATCGTTTCACCTCTCAAGGGGATCCTTCAGATGATCAAATGGTTTCTTCTCATGATCTTCTTCCATTTGATGGATGTGCCTGTTTGACACGACTTCTCTATCAGCAGACTTGTGATGGGTGATCCATCAATCCACTCCATCATCTTACTCTCCCTTCTTCTCTTTTTGTCCCTTTCCTCCAATCATTGCTTGACAGAGGGACAGGGACGGAGAGAAAGTGAAGGGGCTACAGATGGTTGAGTGATTGCACTTCTCTTTCTCATCACTCATTCCTATGCAACATCTTCCTCCCTTCCACAGTCTCCATTCTATTCAGGAGTTCGTCTTCTCTTCCCATCATTCTTTTACTTCCATCTTCTCCATTTACTCTGCTCCTTCTCAGGGAGATTCTTCATCTTTTGCTGTCTTCTTCCCATCATCCATCCATCCTCCGCACACCAATTCATCACTATTCAACTCGCATCCAAACAGCCTCCCCTCCTCCTCCTCCTTCTTCCCCTTCTCTTGCCTCTCCGAGGGGCGCAGACTTATCCTCACTTTCGACAGCAGTTACAAGACAACAACAGACAAATCGACTGATGGAGGGATTGAATTGAGAGAGGGGACGAAGAGTTACGACCTACCATTCACACCTCATTCAATCTGTTGATTGGAGAGACTCGTATAAATAGAATAGAGAAGGACATCTGTTGATGCAGTCACAACAGGGACCATCACTATTCTCCCTTCATACAAGAACATGCATCATACTGACACAGTCCGGTAGTCTAGGCTACATGAAGCATCGCTCAATCCTGCTGTAGAATTCTTACAAGTTGTTAGTGACAGCTTATTCCTTCACTTCCAAAAATTGAGCAATTTGAACTGTTTTGCTTCGAATCGTTGGATCAGTTCTTCAACGCTACATGATCCGTTCACTTCTCTACACTCATCTGGTCTCTTCCCATTATCCCCTTCATCTCTAGCGCATCCTCTCTTCTTCTTCCCCGAATCATCGACGATAAACTTCGCTCGCTCTCATAAACTCCTGGTCGATTTATGTCTCGGAGCTTCGTTTTGACGATGCCGCCGCCTCCTCTTCCAGAAACAACAGAGTAGATGGAGGGGGGCAAGGGAGAGATCAGAGGGGAGGGGGAGATCAGAAGGGAGACCTCCAAATACTTTTACTGCCTTCCTTTTCCTCTACGACGGAGGCAACGATAAATTTTATGATTGAAGACTAGGCGAAAGAAGAAGAGAAAGACCGAAAAGTGTCACTAAAATCCCGCGATCGCCATTTGTATTGGGAGTGAAATGGACTGAGGAATCATAAAGATGAGAGAAGACATCGGAAGAGAAAAGAAGAAGAAGAACGATTAAGATGAGCGATGATGGAGTCGTTCAATGTGACTACTGAAGAAGAAGATGATGACTTGATGTGCAATCATCCTTCGAATGGGTTCGGTTGTGCAGGGACCGAATAGTTTGCTGCAGTATCATCATCAGCATTAACCACTTGATCAATCAGTTTATAATGCTCTTCTCTACCATCACTATCACTCCTCCACTTCCTCCTCCTCTGCTCTCCTCTCTCTTCCTCACAGCTTTCCCTCCTCCCATCAGTGCCATTCATCTCCTTGTTTCCCCTCCTTTCCATTCCTGATGATGCATCATTCCTCATTCCCTCTCCTTTTGCCTTGAGATGGATGGACTGAGAGAGGGAGGGAGGGAGGGATGGAGGAGAGAAGGGAAGGGACATGGAAGGCGAAGGGGACAAACGAACGGACGAAGATTGAGTGGATGAAGGAGGGAAGGGAGACAACACCTATCACATATGGAGATGATCAGAGGGAAGGAGCAATTCAATCGGATAGATAGGTCAGAGGGACTGGATCGAGTGTCTGATCAACAAACAACTCTATCTCCATTAAGGCTTCCCTCTTGTCCTGTCTACTGTACTTTATCCGTCCATCCTCCTCTTCTTCTTCATCAAAGCTTCGCCGCTCTCTTCAATTCAGTATCATCTCATTCTCGAGAGTGTCAATTGGAAGTGTCTCATTACACGTCAATCTTCTCGTGCGACAACACAATTCCGTGTCCATTCCATAGGATGGAGAAGGAGAAGAGTGGTCGTTAACCAGAGGAGAGAAGGGGGGAAAAGGGAAGAGGGACAGATGACCCCTTCGACCAGATTGACGGACACTTCCGATAGATTCACGACCATTCTTTGAGCTACCCGACAGAATCAGAACAAGACTGTGATTGGGGGACTGAGACTCATTGCAGAATTCTCTGGTGCTTCGCAACCTTGCTGATCTAAGCTGCATGAGCCATGGAAATGCAATCAGTTACACGAGTCACCAGTAGTATTTCATACTCTTCACTCGATTCGATACCCTCATCAATGGTACCACTTCCATCTCAATCTCCGTCTTCCTTTCCTCTCTTTACTCATCCGTCATCTTCTAATCACCCATCCTTCTCTCTTTCTTCTCATTCCATAAACGAGAATGGACAAGACAATTCATCATCTCGAGATTCATTCTACTGATTACTACACCCACTGGATTCATCTCCATCAAAAGAGAAGGGAGGATGGATCGAGTTTTGATCTACCATCTCTTCCACTTCTTCTCCTTCTCTTGTCCATCTACAGTCATCCATCACTTTCTTATACTCTGACCGTCCCCTTCTTTCTCCTTCTTCTTCTTCCTATTTGATGTACAACCATGATAGGAGAGCGGGAAAGAGGAAGGAAGAAGAAAGGAAAGAGAGAGACGACCGACCAGAGAGATGGGGATGAGTTATGGTAGGAGAGTTAAGTTGAGAGTGAGAAGAATCGTATTGTCAGTGATGGAGAGAAAGGGGCAATCATATATCATCCATACCGTAGCCCAATTATACTCAGTTGTCGATAGGATTACTTACCGTACTACGAGTGGTGAATTGTAGATCTGATATCGTTGAATAAGCGAAGAGACGAAGGAATGGCACCGTTGTGATGTTGGAGTGGAAATCTCACGGAAAGAGAGCTGAAAAAGAATTTGAATATGAATGGTAAAACTGAGGTTCATACTTTTTATCCGATTTACCGACGTACAATTAAAATGTCAGTACTACTTCTCTCTTACACCACCCCTGCAACCTTCACTCACCGGGTCCAATAGATGATATCTCATTCCGAATAATTGTTCGAGGAATTGAGGATCGGATGAAGCAGCCACGTAGATAAGCACCCAATGGCCTGATATCCATTCATTTATTATTTCAAAATTGCAGCATTTGAGTTTCAGCACCCATCCAATATCAAGATCCACTTCGGACTGAAGTGTTATCGACAGTGCCAGCCATGAAACAACTAGAAAAAAAAGCACAAAAAAATATAATAAAAGAAGCCTACCAGAAATCATGAGATACACTCCATCCCTCTGTGTATACTCGAAGGAAGCAGGCACGGGACGGGGTTCGGCCGATTCGTCCAACTGAAACATATTCAATTATTCATCCCTGCACTTTTATGTTTCACAACTTGATAACGTTTCTGGTGATTCGCTAAACATAATCGTTTTTCCACACGTTTCTATTCAAGTCCCACTGACCTGCGGTAGCTCATTGAGTCTATACACGAGTGGATACATCTCCGTGTATACATGGTCTGCACTCGCATTTCTCATCGTACACATCGCCATCACTCGATCGTCCAGACGAATACTCCTGAGGGAGAAGGGAGATGAGAGGTAGAAGAGGAATGGGGACTAGGTGGATTCGAGAATGCATGTAATAGATGAATGAGTTAGGAAATTAATTGAATTTCTGCATCAAATATTTAAATTTAAAAAAATTAACATCCATCAATAATTAATCCTGTAAATCTGGGCAAGTATTAAAAATTACAACAAACCTTCCAGCAGCGAATGCAGTACTCTTGAGCATCGCCAGTGAGAGAAGAGGAAGATATCTAAAAGTATTCCAATTCCATACGGTAACTTCGGACTTCGCCCTATTTACTAATCTCCTTCAATTCCCATATCTCCAATGCATTCTCATCTACCCCCTCAATCCACCTCAATTGTCCTCCTCTGGGTGCGAGTACTCCCGTCCTTCCCGCAGTCTTCGCGAATGCTCCCAATCCATCCACTGATGCATTCACGATCGCCTAAGAGAGCGGATTTTAGGCTTCAAGTTTGTAATTTTCCACCGATGATTCATGTTTCAACGACATCATAAGCAACTGCTCGGTCGTGAGTGTGTGATTATACTCTCTTCACATCATCAGAAAAAAATCCAGTAAAATTGTCAAAGGCATAAAAAAAAATCGAACCTAATTGGTTGATTGTCTTCATTTCACTTATGACACTCCAACCCCCATACCTCTCTGCAATCGGCCAATGCTGCTCCCACACACGCTCGATCCACGCCCATCTTCGCCAGTAGAGACACTGTCGCCTGTAATATACGCATACATTACGGTAGGAATACATCCTTACTGTATCCCTAACATAACCCGAACCAATCAATATCATAACCAAGTGATACCGTACCTTGAGATCGACATTATTGAATAGTGTGGATAGTTCATTCGTCGTCGGCAGACAGAGAGTGTGCACACGAATGCGACGATCACCTGAGAGCACCATTAGATTTTTTACCAGTATTAGTAATGGATAAATCCAAGCATCACCCCTATCCTGTACTTCTATCACACTTGAAACGCAAACCATCCCGGTTGCACAACTTATCTCACCCTTGGACGACGTATACAGTAGTGCAGCCTGGAAGCACACCGTCGATGACGCAATCTTCTCCTGCAACGAAGACTACCGTAATCCATCCCGATCGATATTCCCTCGACTCTACCGTATACCTCTCTACCGTACCTCTAGATTCAATTGTACTCCAACTGCTGCATCGGGATTACAATTGGCAAGAGAGAGAAGATCAGTTGATCGAACGAAGAAATTACCGAAGAATGTCGAGATGCCGATGCCTGAAAAGATAAATTGATAGATCGAGGGTCAACATTGATCTCATGATTCTCATTGTCTTCAATTCTTTCTTTTCCTTTCGTCCCATCGTGTGAATGATTGATCTCTTCCTTCCTCATCATTCTATTCTTATCATAATTGATGACTTCTCTCTTCTTTCTTTCTCTTCTCTCTTATCGAGTACAGATGTTACTCCTTGTTATTCAAGAGAGAGAAAAGAGAAGAAGAAAAGGGGGAGAAACTCGTTATGATAAGGTTCGTCTATCTAGTGATAGAGTATGAGTGATAACTAGTGATTGAGAGAGACGAGAAGAGATATGGGACGGGCACGTTTACACAGGAAGTGAGAAGAAGAAGAAGAAGAGGAAGAACGTAAATGGGGTGAGAGAATGAGAATGATTCGATGTGACAGATTAGTGATTGATTATCGCACTCTTTCTTTTCCGCCTATTAGAAAGAGAGAGAGAGAGATCGAACACTGCTTACGCCCACGAAAAGACTACCAAGAAGCATCATCGGGAATTAATATTGCACATCTTCAAATTAGGGATGGAGATTATTCCTAATCGGAATATATTCATGCATCATGCTTCGTGTTTCATCCATCCTACATTCGTAGACAATGAAGCATTTCGATCTCCGATACAATTCTATAATCCAATAAGAATATCCGCTCCCAACTAAGATCTCCGTCTCCTTCCTCCTTCATTTTCTTTCCTTTCCTCACTTCTTATCAATCCTAGTTGGATCAACTCAATCCGAGTGAGAGTTCGAGATTGATGACCAAGTGAGAGAAGAGAAAAAGACGGGAAAAGAGGAGAAGACGTCCGTCGAAATGTGAGGAGTGATTAATTGATGCTCTCCCTTCTTCTCACTCTTATCATCTATCAACATCCTCTTGATGGGAGAAGAAGGAATGGAAGAGGAGGAATGACAAGAAATGATGGGGAAGGGAAGGAATCAAGGGACCAATTATACTGCCTATGAGAAAGTAGTCCGATCAATGATATCCTTGTCAAAATAGTATTATCAATTCATGCAGTGTTGATATTCTGCCTCCATCTTGAGTTCATTCATCACTCTAACCCTTTTCCCTCCTTGTAATCCATCACTGACGATGATTGTAGTAAACAATCCATCATCTGCCCCCATCCCTTATCACAATAGACGAAAGAGAAGCAAGGTTATCACATATCAGGGATTAAAATGCTAATCGGGAGTGTTTCCTATTGAATTCACAATATCAACTGTTATGTCTGTTACTTGCTTAATTATTGGCAAGCCGGACTTGATATAATAAAGTTTATCGACGGTAGAATAGAGAAACAGAATAGTCACGTTGTAGAGACAAGCCGGAATAGAATAGACGTGAAAGACGTCTCAGAAACTAGAGGGGCGATACTTGGCTGAGTATCGCACACTAATACACATGGCGAGTTACGCAGGGGCGGGAATATTCAAATACGAATATTCTAGGTTACGGTAATAGTTCAAATGGAGCAGACATATAAATAACGATTATTATTATAATTAGAGGCTTTTACACAGCACCTCCGTGACAAGATATGAACTGAGGGAATATCTGACGATATACAGTGGATAACAGACGATTGAGTTACTGATAGGATTTAGCCTTAGGATCGGCGATAGTGAAACGGGCCGGGGCTTTGGGAACTCGTTTGGAGCGTCTGGGATTCACGGTGGTTGGGGAATCTTTGTCGTTCTCCACTCCATTTGTGGGCTCGATATCGGGAATCTTCTTATTGTCATCTTCTTCTTTCGATGGCACGGTCCGGGGCTCGGTAGGCGAGACGGGGTAGTTGAACGGTGTAGCGGCTCGAGTCGGCGTCGGCGGTGGGCTCACGTTGACGAATCGGTTTCGATCAACCTCGAAGCTCTCAATGAGCACACTCAGAGGATCAGAGTCCTCGCGCGCAACGCGCTTTCTCAGCTGATTGGCATGGGCAACCACCTTGGTTCCAATCTCTCTTTCGATCTCGTACAGTACTCTTCCGATTCTTTTGAGTACTGTAGCTTCGGACCATTTCTCATGATTTGGACCATCACGATCTCGATAGTGGACAGAGTCACCAACGGCGAACTCTCGTGTCACCACCTTCTCATCTCGTTTCCGTCCTCCCTCTCCCTCCCGAGGAGACATGAGAGTGAGTCGAAAACGCATCTTTCTTCCGAGAAAGACTTCAGCTGGAGTACTTCCTCGCAACTGATTGTTTGGTGTACATCTGTACATCATGAGGAACTTCTGTACGTTCTCATCTTCAGGACCTTCTCCTTTCATCTTCAGCAATGACCTCTTGAATGTATCGACAAAGCGTTCCGCTTGTCCATTACTCTGAGGATGATATGGAGGAGAGAATACATGATGGATACCGTATTCTGTACAGAATGATCTCATCTTTTCAGACGTGAACTGAGTTCCGTTATCAGAGACAATTGTCTCCGGACTTCCGTATTTCGATACGAAATCTCGCACTGCTCGCACGGTTGCATCAGCCGTGATTCTTTCCATAGTCGTAACCTCTGGCCATCTACTGTGAACATCAACAATGATCAAGTAGTGCTTATTATTCATCGGGCCGGCAAAATCCATATGGATTCGCTCCATTGGATTCTCAGTCACTGGCCATGGCACAGGTTCGACTTTACTCGGATTCTTCGCAGCACTTGCGCATCCTTCACAACATCTTACAAGACCTTCGACACACTGGTCAATTCCTGGCCAGTACACATGGGATCGTGCGAGAGATTTCATTCGCACCATTCCTGGGTGTCCTCTGTGCAGTTCCTTCAAAACTGCTTCTCTTAGTCTTGCCGGGATTATCACTCTATCTGCCATCATTAGACATCCACTCACAGACGAGATTGAATCTCGTTTACTGTAGTACGGTAGTACCGACTGGTCCTTCGGCGGCTTGGTAGGCCAACCTTCTCTCAGGTACTCTTTGATCAATTGAAGAATCGAATCCTTCTCCGTACATCTCCTGATGTCATCAACAGTGACGGGCGTCGCCCTCACTCCATTGTGCAGAATTTTCTCGATGTCATTTTCGATCTCGAGATGAGCAATAACTACATCTTCTTCCTCTCGAGAGTACTCTCTGATCAATCTGGACAGCATATCAGCTTTGCCGAAGCTGTTCGTATTCACATACTCGATTTGAAAATTGTAGTTTAGCATAAACAATGCCCATCTCTGCAATCTATT
>LS487422.1:180045-205666 GCA_900490705.1 Pristionchus arcanus
GAATTATGAAACCTCGAATTTATAAGGAAAAAAATTCAACAAAAATCCGAAATAACTCACTTGGGATCACATCTCACATCGATTCCATTGTTTGATGGGAGATTGTACGATACCTGCGAATATATTACGATCGAACATGACCTATTTCACTTCAAATGTACGTATTAAAAGATGGTATTCGAAATGAACACTCAGAACAGATTAAATACCTCATCCATTCCTCCAATCATCGGACTTCTTTCTGTTGACAGATCAACGTGATTTGTCAACGAGGCACCAGAAGGCACTCCTGTAATAGAGATATCTTGTTTCTATAGAAAAAAACAGCGTTTCGATAAAATGAACGTGCTCTTTTAACAATTTCATGTTAGGAGACGCAAAACGTGAATCGATTAAGAATGAATAATCGAACTAACCTCCAGGATAAGCAGGCTGCTGTGGGTATCCCGGTTGTGGCTGCTGACCAGGATATGCACCCGGTTGGGCAGGATAGCCTGGGGCTGCTGCAGGGAATCCGGGTGCAGCACCCTGAGGACCAGGAGGACCCGGCATCGGAGGGCCTGGAATTTGAAGTGATGATTCATCAAAGTAGATTGATTTTCGCTAACATGTGCACTACTTCTGAAGCAAGGCTTCTGGATCTAACGACCTTCATTCCTACGTTCATATTAAATGATAAATTCACCGACCTGGAGTGGGATGCTGCTGCATCTGCTGTCCTGGATATCCTGCTGGAGGCTGCTGATGAGGCATCATCTGAGGACCAGGAGGCATCACTGGTTGAGTGGGCATCCGAGATGAAGGGGGAGGAGGAACGACGGCAGATGGAAGAGGAGGGAATCCAGACTGTTGTTGAGATGGTACTGTAGGAGGAGGAAGTGGAGGAAGAAGACCTCCTCCCATTGGAGATGGTTGAGAGGAAGAAGGAGGAAGGGGAGGACCACCAGGGAAGGGAGACGGACGAGATGTCGTCGGATACGATACTTGCTGTTGAGCACCAGGGAATGAAGATGGTGCTGGAGGAAATGAAGGGTAAGCTGCAGGAGAAGGAGCGGCCGTAGGGGGGCCACCCAGAGACTGAAATGCAATTGTGTGATCATAAAAAATTGATGTTAAGCCCACTGTGCTGGTTGAAAATGGTAACAACTTCATTGTTGTAATGAAAGGGAAATCATTTTTATGCAAGCCCATGTATAAATGTATAGACGGCTTTCATCCATTGGTAAAAATAAAAATCCGAAATAAACAAGAATGGCGCTGCCCATTCCGAGTGATCCACTTTTTTGATCACTTCCATTTCACACAATCGATCGATTTCATCATCACACACCTGCTGGCTGGCATACGGCACAGGCCGTTTGTTTCTGAATATCGGTTTCATGCCGGGTTTCAGGTACAACTTAGCTGCAGACTTGTTGTACTTGCCTAGTCCAGTCTCACATATCTCTGGATAATTCTCTCTAATCCAGGATGCGTAGTCATCCGGAATTGACTTGATGTGTGCGACTACCGTGTCTTCGCACTCCTCGAAGAGTGCTCTCCTCAAATCCAGTTTGAAGAGTAGGTCATTGCCGACTAGTCGAATCGGTCTTGGAGTGACGTGGATCCATTCGTCACTTCTCTTTCCACAGTACTCCACTGAGCTGCGGAATCTTCCGAGAATCTGCATGCCTTGCCCATTGGCGCATGTCACCACACTAGAGGAGGAATCCAGCCTTGGACTTCCCAATGCTTTCCAATCACTCTCAGACATCAAACTGAGATCGGATCCAGTATCGAGTTGGAACTCGAACTCTGTGTTCTGTACGAGAATGTTCACGTACACACGATTGCCCTAAATATGATTGCAATCCTTCACTTGAACAGAGTAGTTTCTCTTCTTGAAACTCTTTGGTCTCCTCTCAGGATGCTTAGTCCAACAATCAGCTTCATTGTGACCTTTCTTGTCACAGAACTAACACTTGACAGTGTGCTTCGATCTCTCGGAATTCTTATTCTTATTCCAGTTCTTTCCCTTATCATTCGACTTCACCAACATGGTAGTATTCTTCTGTACCACGGACACATCACGTTCCAGTGCCTTCAGCATAGAGTACTTCTCGAGTAGCTCATGAAACGTGCCGGCTGCTTTCTGACTGACTGCGTTGAACAGCTGTGTTCTCATCGACTTCTGATTCTGCAGATCTAATCCAGCCAAGAAGATCGTAATCTTCATTTGGTCCTCCGTAATCGACTTCAGATTACCCTTCTGGTACAATCGATTCACCTCTCCGGCGAATTTCATCACATCAGTACTACCCATAGTGGACATTCTCAGATTGAAGAATCGCACTTGGAGCTCAAAATCCGACTCCTTCTTTCCAAACAAGTTCTTGAGTGCAGTCACCGTATCAACGAATGTCGATTGCATGACATCGTCAGGTGCTCTGTGATCTCGGTACTGTGTATTGCACTTGACACTGAGGTGTCTCAACAATACTCGCACTCGCGTGCACTCATCAAGCTCCTGCATATCGTGTTCAAACACGTCTCGATATCGCTCGAACCAGTTTTCAAACGTGCACTCTTCCTCATCATAGTCGAAATCGACTATTCTTGCTTCGATTGCATCAATCGATGGACCACTTGGTTTAGTCATCACTACACTTGCAGTGTTTGTGCCTCCGGTTTCTCCTCCACCAGGTTGATTACCATTCTTTGTAATCATGCCGAGTAATTCATTGTATTTCTCGTTTTGTTTCACTTGCATTTCCATCATATTTGATTGCATGCCGGACATGGCAGTGAGAAACTGCTTCATGAACTCAGGCATACCTGACGACTCTTCGTCGTGCATGTTTTTCATCACAAATCAAATTTTGGCGATAGCCTTCGGCCGACCAAATGAAATTTGCAAGTGATTCAGGAGTTTAGCGGGTTATACCACCTCCAGTGATGATTTACACCACAAGACACTAATGTGCCAAGGAAGTTGCCTTCCTAGTATGGTTTGCACCACACGACACTGACGTGCCTCGGAAGTTACCTTCCTCGGAGTATGGCTTTCACCAACTCCTACAAATAACGAACAGAGAAAAACACAAAAAAAATGTGAAAACGTTAAACGAACCTGAACGCCAATGTTATGTCTGTTACTTGCTTAATTATTGGCAAGCCGGACTTGATATAATAAAGTTTATCGACGGAATAGAGAAACAGAATAGTCACGTTGTAGAGACAAGCCGGAATAGAATAGACGTGAAAGACGTCTCAGAAACGAGAGGGGCGATACTTGGCTGAGTATCGCACACTAATACACATGGCGAGCTACGCAGGGGCGGGAATATTCAAATACGAATATTCTAGGTTACGGTAGTAGTTCAAATGGAGCAGACATATAATAACGGTTATTATAATACTTAGGGCTTTTACACAGCAGATAACAAAATCAATCTTGAATAAATCAACAAACTTGAATCCAGGCCATCTCAACACAATCGAATCGATAAACAATCGATGTATTCTTTGGAGTGTCGCTGTCCTTCCCAAGCATGTTGAGATGCATCCCATCGGTGTCTTAAATCCATTATACAGATAATTGCAGAAGACACTCACAGCATAGGTTATTTTTCTTCATCGAATTATCTACTGACCATTCGAGCGTTGTTTGGTTGAAAATCTGACAATGAGAGCATTGTAAAGGTGAGAAATGAAGGGCACTAGGTCGGAAGAGAACATTCTGATGAGAACCATATTGTTTTGCTTTCACTGGCTTTAAAGTTTGAGAACCTACTGAAAAAAATTCTACAACCCTCAAACAAATTTTTAATTCTCAACCGGATGTGTTTTCATCCGACCCTAATAAAGCGGTTTCAGCTTACCAGATGACTTCTGACAATGGGCCCATTTGTACAGACACAATGCACACATTCCCCAGTGACGAACGTCTAGAATCAAATGCGTAAAAATTACAAATCAAATGCCACTTACAGCCCACGGATACAACCACAATCGAAAGGTGCGAAGCACATCGATGATTGACTGGAATTGATTTTTCTTTATGCGAATTGTTTCATAAACACCTGATTCGAAATTCGCATTCCTTGACGTGTCCAGATAAAAGTGGACAAATCTAGTCGGTACAAGCTTAGCGTTTCATCGCCTGAGCTTTCAGCGAGGACGCACATAACGTTTCCTGATCCTCAGACAATAAATTCGATAAGTATTTAGGGAAATAAAAATGCAAACCTTCATCGTAGGCAAGCGATTCCCCGACCGGCGGCTTGGGCCCTGTCGTGGTGATCCTCCTCCAGTAGAAACAACACTCCTTATCTGAATGCAGTATATTCCAATCAAAAGGTAGAGAGAAGACACTGCATCATGTAGCAAAGAAAAAAAAGTTATGACCTCACCGAATGTTCCTTCCATCAAAAAGTGGTCACTGTAATCCCAGAAGAACGCCTTTTCTTGTTGAACAACAACGGCCTCATACACCGATGGCACTGTATCTTCAACTCCCTGTAATCATTATGTGAATAAAACACGCAAGTTCGCGAAATATGTGTGCAAAATTACGTCTTCAAATCGAACTGTCACACTCGACACTTTGAACGTTCCTGAAAAGAAACTGCTCAGTTTGCTTGAAAAATAGTATAACGGACGCAAATCAACTGATTTCATGTTGCATTTTTGTTGATTTTGGTTCTCCCAATGCATGAAATAGAGATGATTTCCAAGAACAAACTGAAAGATGGACATTTTCGTTTTCTTTAGTAATAATTGCGTACTTTCGCGTAATCAATAGGAATCGATTTCACTGGCGAAATGTGCACTGGAGGCAGGAAAATCATTGTGCTCCTGGAATAACATTGAATAGGATGGTTTCATCTCAATGAATTCGAAGTGAATAATTGAGAATGAGAGTTGAGTTGACAATTTCAAATGGCGAACCGAATTCCGTGCGAGTCAAAGATCAAATAGTCTGCGAAAACATTGAAAATAGTCGCACGAAAGGGTGGAAAGGCACGAGGGTATAGAGCATGAGTCATAACTGTGTGCTGGGAGAGAAGAGAGAGAGAGACAACGCGATTAGACACGAAAGCAGTGTTTCCACAGCTTACACGGAAAATCCGTTATACCATAACTCGAAACAAATGACACGGGATGGGCAAGAATGTGAATTTTTATTCTTCAGTTTAAATATGTGGCTTAATTTTTATATGAAAAAAATCACAAATATTGAAGATTTGATTAATTTGATCTCTTCGCTTTCTTGGACGCTCTACTTTTTACGTGTGCATCCAGGCTAGACCGTTTAGACTGTTTCGCTAAATTGTCCGTCTCTTCGTTTTCATTCAACAACCGTCTAGCGATTAATTCGTCTCTGAAATAAAGTAATCAAGAATTTTGAAAAAATAATGAAATATCCGACACAATCTTGCTCGGTAGCAGCCTTCGAGCAAATCTGCATCGTTCCTTGTCCCTCCACAAAGAAACTGCGGTCAGATCAAACAAAGTAGGTTCTGAAGAAGATTAATTTTTATTTTATTTTTTAAAATTTCAAATTTATGAATAAATCTCACCTAATTCCAGCACTAAGATTCGGTTGATGTATTGTCTGAAGATGATCAATTTGACAAAACAAAGGTGAGAATTAACTAAATTACCTTCCTTGCCTGAATTCCATGATCATGGTTTGTGTTCCATTCGTGACACATTCATATCTCATCCGTCGATATATCGAATGGTCATCAGAAACTTGTGCAACCTAAGTATTACATTTCACCATTTCCATATATTCTAAGAAATTTACTTGCGTCCATAACATTTCCTTGTAATCGTAGCGAGATACAATGACTTTGCCCTGAGGAGTGTCGAGCTCTTTACCGAGCATGTATAGTGCATTTCCAAACGTCCCTGAAAAATGAATATTAACCATGTTTCATCTTACAATTGTGCTCACAGTAGATCATGTTCCTCCAGGACGACTCATCAAATGACCATTCCAGCGTGGCCAGGTCTAATATCTGAAATACGCCGATAAGACCACGATCCAAAAAAATCATACCATGTGAGTTCTGCCTTTTCCTCTGATAAGGTGGAGCTTGTTATCGACTGTGTACGCCTATGTGTGAACTTTAGTTTGGAATTCAAAGCTGCAACTTGCATCCCAAGGGTAGATCCAAAGCGGAAAGTCGATTATCAACTCATCGATTATGTCCTAAAACAGATGAAAATTCGTTTCAACTGCAGTAGCACATTGCCTTGTCAGTTATCATCATGCCTTGTCTTGTCCAAGCAAAAGTAGTCAGATCCAACCGGTACATAGCTAGCGGCTCTTCACCGGTGCTTTTGCAAATAAAACTCAAGTAGTTTGATGATCCTGTAAGGTACTTTTGAAACTTATGAAGTATACCACTCTTCGTTGGGCAAGTCTATGACAAAAATTCAGCCTTTTTCAACAGACTTCAGAAAACGTATATTTTACGTTAGTGTTCGTAAACCAACCGTCATCGAATGCGAAATATTCGCGAAATGGAGGCATGGGTCCAGATACTTCAATCTTCCTCCAGAGGAAACAATCGACATCTACAGATACGTCTTCATTGCTTTCTTGCACTAATATAATTGTGCCTATGGATGGATTGCACCATGCTAAACAAAACTGACCTACTTTGCCCTCCATCAAATAGTTTTCGTTCCAAAAGTAGACCTTGCCGAGGCGAACTACCACAGCATCAACAGACCCGGGTACTCTAGTCTCCAATCCCTGTGAAATTTGTTGGTGCAGCCTCCGTTCAATAAAGTATTGGATTTCCCTTCATGATTATCTACACAAACTTACTTCTCCATATCGAACCTTCAAAGCGGAGACGTTAAAAGTTCCTGAAAATATAGAATTGAAAGATCTCCGGGATCATTTGGTAACTTACGCAAATCCATTACTTTCATCTTCCAATAATGTACAAAGTAGAGATTATTACCAAGAACAAACTAAAAAACGTTCTGTAAAAAAATATTTTGGCAATCTTCCTACCTTTGCGTGGGCAATAGGAAGCGATTTATCAGGAATGCTTACTGGAGGAAGGAAAATCATCCCACAACTGTGAAAAAAAGAATTATTCTTCTGAATTTGATGTTAGAATAAGGCATTTACAGGATAGTAAGTTGTTCTCGCATACTAAAATATAAAATATTGCAAATTATAAAGCAGGAGTCCCATTAAAAGTTTGAAAAAGCGAAAAATATGAATACACTGATATTGCACACTACTTTAGTGGTTTGGTGCACCCTCACGAGGCGAGAGTGTGTGAGTCATCGCTGTGTGTTGAGGGAAAAGAGACGGCAACGCGTTTAGACACGAAAGCAGTATGTGCAAGCGTTGCGCGCATTTCTATTTTTCTCTTGCTATGCCAAAGTTGCGACTATGAAATATGACAATTTATTGGTTTATGATTGCTCAAATTCAGTGCAATTTCTTTGCTGATCTCTTTGCTTTCTTGGATGGTTCCATTTTTGTCCGTGCAGTTTCTAGGGTCCGTTTTGATTGGTTGCATATATCATCTGTCTCTTCCTTTTCGGGTAGCATACGTCTAGCGATTAATTCGTTTCTGAAATAGAATTATTGGAAAAACAAAATAAGAAATGTACGGAACACAATCTTGCTCGGTAGCAGCCTTCGAGCACCTCTGCTTCGTTCCTTATCTCTCCACAAAGCAACTGCGGCCAAATCAAATAAGGTAGGTTCTGAAGCTTGTGATTTTCATATCAATGAGCAGTACTCACCTAACTCCAGCAATAAAATTCTGTTGATGTTTGGTCTGTAGATTATTAAATCGGGGTTTAACAAACTAGCCATCGAATTACCTTCCTTTTCTGAATTCCATGATCGTGATTTGCGTTCCATTCGTGACGCAGTCATAACTCAACCGTTGATATATCGAATGGTCATCGGAGACTTGTGCAATCTGATTTTTTTGCGCTTATAATCTTCAATTAGAAACACTTTTCTAAATGATTTACTTGCGTCCACTGAACTTCCTTGCAATCGTAGAGAGACACAATGGCTTTACCATGGGGAGTGTTGACACCTCTACCGAGCATGTAAAAGGCACTTCCCGAAGTAACTGCAACGTAACTATGTACCATGTATCCTCTTAAAATTTATGGTTGCACGTTCGGTATCGAGATTCTAGCGCCAGACGGCAAGAGCTAAGAAAAAGAGCGCGAGTGATAGTTTAGATTTGAGAAAGCAGTCAGCATTCCCGGCATTTTCGGAAATGACGAATCCGAACGTGCGTCCCTCACTCACAATAGATCCTGTTCATCCATGATGATTTGCCGACCGACCATTCTAGCGTTGCCAGATCGAGTATCTGAATTATACTCCATGAGCGTACAACGATGTTTTCACAGATGACAATTTATAAAAAAAAAAGCGTTACGATGTGGCTTATGCCTTTCCCTCTGATAAGGTGAAGTTTACGATCGACTGTGTACTTCTACGAATAAACTTTAGTTTAGATTTCAAAATTGCTACGATACTTACATCCCATGGGCAGACCCACAAGGGAAAATTGATTAACAATTCATCGATTATGTCCTAAAACAAATAAGCAATAGTTTTCAGTTTCAGTAGCACACCACATTCTCAGATAATCTCATTCCTTTTTTTGTCCAATTAAAAGTGGCTAGGTCCAACCGGCACAGTGTAAGAGACTCTTCATCAGTGCCTTTGCAAATCACACTCAGATAGTTCGATGATCCTGAACGAAGCTTATTGAATTGTTAGAAGAGGCTTTGTGTCCAAGAGTAAACTATTAAATTCCTTTTTTTATACAATAGTTTAGAAAATCTTCAAAAAACGTATAATTTTATCTAGAATCAGACCATCATCGAAGGCGAAATAATCGCGAAACGGAGGCATAAGTCCTGACGCTCCGATCCTTCTCCAGTGGAAACATTCAATTTCTTAATTAACGTAACACAGGTATCAGGAGAAAATGTACGAACCCGGGAACTAGATTTTTCAAACATTTTTAAAAATTCTCTCATTTTGATGGGAGAATGCCTTAGTGGAGCGGATTCGATGAATTTAGGTTATTTGTCCCAGAGCCGGCATTTAGGCAATTTCCGGTTCTGGACCCGGCTATGTCATATCTCAGCTCCCAGAGTAGCTAGTGACCTGCAGTTTGGCTTAAAAAATGCGGAAAATTATTCTGAACAACTTTCCTACGTTGGCCGAGCTTGGGGAACAACAAATAAAAACGCTAAAAATTAAAAACCAATTTCCGGTCAACAAAATAAATAATAAAAATTTCTCAGGATTTCAAAACTGGAAATTTTATTGCTGATTATGGAAGATGGAGACACCCTACGAATAGAAAAAAATATAATTTGAAAATTAAGAGCGGCTCTATTTTTGATTTTCCACTCCGAACATGGGAAATTGAGAAAATCCGCACTTATGATCATTCCGATTTCGCCCCTACAGTCGAATTACTTCTTCCTCATCTATGTGGTAGTTTCATGAAGCAATATACAATCGAATTAAATGCCCCTCAGGCAATTTGGCTATCATCATTTTTTCGACCATGACCCGGGGTTCATGCTTCCGAAGTGAGCCATGACCATGAACCCCGGGTCATGGTCCAAAACTTGAAAAAATGGAAGTTCCGGAATTGAGATCAAACGTTTGAAAAATGTTGAATTTTATCGAAATTTAATTCGATTGTATATTGCTTCATGAAACTACCACATAGATGAGGAAGAAGTAATTCGACTGTAGGGGCGAAATCGGAATGATCATAAGTGCGGATTTTCTCAATTTCCCATGTTCGGAGTGGAAAATCAAAAATAGAGCCGCACTTAATTTTCAAATTATATTTTTTTCTAATCGTAGGGTGACTCCATCTTCCATAATCAGCAATGAAATTTCCAGTTTTGAAATCCTGAGAAATTTTTATTATTTATTTTGTTGTCCGGAAATTGGTTTTTAATTTTTAGCGTTTTTATTTGTGGTTCCCCAAGCTCGGCCAACGTAGGAAATTTGTTCAGAATAATTTTCCGCATTTTTTAAGCCAAACTGCAGGTCACTAGCTACTCTGGGAGCTGAGATATGACATAGCCGGGTACAGAACCGGAAAATGCCTAAAAGCCGGCTCTGGGACAAATAACCTAAATTCATCGAATCCGCTCCACTAAGGCATTCTCCCACCAAAATAAGAGAATTTTTAAAAATGTTTGAAAAATGTAGTTCCCGAGAGAGCCAATATTGATACATTCTCTCCTGATACCTGTGGTAATCATAGCCTCTCGCTTTGAATACTAAACCAATGATCTCCCACTTCTGAAGCAAACTGACCTACACTGCCCTCCATCACACAATTATCATTGTCATTCCAGAAGTATACCTTGTCACCACGAACGACCAAAGCATCATTAGGGCGGGGCGCTCTGCTCTCGAATCCCTGCGAAATTTTATTTGTCTGCCCATTGAAATATGAAACATCATATTCGAATACAAGTATTTCATGCATACTTACCTTTTCATATTGAATCTTCAATGTTGACAAGCGAAATGTCCCTGAAATTTTGCACAGTGAGCAAGGAGGGAGAGGAAGTGAACTTACGCATATCCACTATTTTAATCTGCCAATAATTTACAAAGTAGAGATTATTACCAAGAACAAACTGAAAAAAGTAAGGATAGTCGACCACTATATAATACCTTCGCAAGTCCAATAGTAAGCGATTTCTCCGGAATAAGAACTGGAGGAAGGAAGATCATAATTCACCTGAACATAGTTACTCTAGCCTTCGCAAATAATCGAACTCGAGAGAGAATAAATGAGAGGGGAAGATAAAACTCTGGATATGTTTCGTTACGTGATTTATAAAGAATGAAGCATTCTTATTGTGGTGGGGTAAAGCAGTCAAGGCAGTGAAATTCAAGGAAGAGAAAAATTCTAAGGCTCACAAACACGCAAGATTGTTGGACGCATGGGTGTTTTACGATTCCACTGAGACCACTCCCTCAATATGTAAGGCGGAAGAGACGATAACACTCGTAACTAACATTTTGACAAAGGCCGCATTTCTTCGTTCATTAACACATCTAAATGGGTATTGCATGGTCGAATGGTGAAAAAGGAAATAAATTATTTTATCTCAATTTATCAGGAATAGTAATGTTTTTTTTTTAAAATTTCCTCTCTTTACTTTCTTAGACGGACGCGATTTAGCGTGTCTCTTTGCCTAGATTTCTTCGTTTCCATTCGATAAAAAATTGCTAAGGCTAACAAATATTGGCGATTGTTGCACGCGCAGAGTTGGAGCGAGAGAGTATGAGTCATCGGTGTGCGATGAGAGAGGAGAGACGACTACGCGTTTAGACAAGAAAGCAAAATTTCCACGCGTTACGCTCGCAATTCGATTCTTCTCATTTAATGCCAATAGACACGCTTGCCGCATTTCCATGGCTAATAGAAATATTGTGTGCATCCAATACACAAAACGACCCTAGCTTAGTAGGCCAAAGTATGAATAACTGAAGAAGAACGCGTTTCGTGTTTACTCGAACGCGTCTCGTATTTCTAAGGCTAATAGGCATATTTTTTGCATCAAATGCACAAAACGACTCTAGCTTAGACGGCCAATGCTTTGAAGAGCTATCTAAATTTGTCAATTCCCTTCGTGTTTCGCGATTACGCAGCCACACTGACCGTTGTTATCACTTGACTCTCACATCGGCCACTCTTAGCAACTTTTCCGCCTTCTTTCAGCAATGAGTAACGTTGTGCCGCTCACGTTGCTGGATCTTCCTAAAGAAATTATTATTAAGATTATCGGACAAGACGTCATTGGCGGCATCACTTTGAACGTGAGCTCGGGCAAATTTTTGTTTTCTTCATGAAAATGACTGTTTTTACACAGTTAGTTATTACACCAATAAAAATGATTTACAATTATGATGGTGATTTGATATTTCAGGATCGCAAAAGCCTCCGTGCGACTTGCAAGGCACTTGAACAGATCGTCGCAGGGTGCGACTTGCAGTCGACACCGTTCTTGCGAAGACTCCTTCTCGATAACGTAAAGTACTTTCTTCCAAAATATGAGAAACAGTATTTGGAAAAAATGTACATAATTTTTTATTCTTCAGGGGATGTAAATTATCGTTTTAAAAGAGTAAAAACAATTTCCAGGAAGGAATCCGGTTCGGACAGCGGCATTACGGTAGTACCGGACGAGATAATGTGTACGAAGAAGTCGATATTTGCCGGAGGTTATTTCGAAGCGCTCACTTTGAACAGATCGATATCAATGAAGTATGGTAATTGAAGATTATCGACTAATTTCACGATATACATTGCAGTGCAGCTTCAAATTGGTTGACGGGAGTAACAGCGCTAATGTTTTCGAGTGGATGGAACAGTGGAATTTCATCACATGCGACGACCTTGTTATTCGTGTCGGATCAGAGGACTACGATTCGAGGTATAATAAAGCACTGCAATACCATTTGTATATTTTGATGGACAATTTTGAAGTTTCTACATAAATTTACTCATTTCAGGATGTTCGAGATTATCAGCAACATGAAGCCACGCCGGAGAACCTATTTGGACATTCGATCTCCGGTTGATATCGATGATGCAGAATTCGCTAAAATCTCTTCGGTTCCCAATTTCTTTGTGAGATGGAACTGGCATGGTTTCAAGTACGAAAATGCACCAGGCGAAGCAATGGTTAAGGTACATCACATCGCACTTTTTTCAGAAAATATTTATGAAAAAATAAATCAGGTATCGGACTCGCTCGTGCTCTTGCTCGCTCGAAAGCATCGATCGCTAGGACTGGAGTGCTCCGTCGGAGGAGTACGATTGTCCATAGAACCTGCGACTGTCATAGAAATAGTCAAGGTAATAATAACATATATACGATTTGAAAAAAGTTCAAGAAAAGCGTTCAGATCGTCTTGAATGCGGGTCATTCGTTCAAAGCTCCACTAGCCTGGCACACATTGAAGGTTTGAATTTTTTCTAGCAGAGCATGGGAGAAGCGCACAGTCGATTTGTCGTTGACGAAATCCAAAAGTTCAGGGTTCGCTCGAGTTGCTTGGTGTTAACATGGCTGGCGCAAAGCCGGTGGGCGCGGATCCGTCAGTTAATGTAAGCTTGGTGAGTGCATTTATCACTCTTTTTGAACGTATTTTCATTTGATATTTACAGAACATCCGTAATCCATTCGGAAGAGCGTATGGATATGCCGATTACACGATCAAAAAAGGCGAACTCGCGATCACAATCTCAAATTTCGTGTACGAACCTCTCGCTGTTGGCTCTATGAACATCGTGGAGATCTATAGAGTTTCGAAATAATCCACCCATGTTATCCATAAATTTCGATAAAATGCTATTGGTCAGTAATGAACAACAAAATTGTCCTTCTCTGTGTAAGATATCGGGGCAGACGTTCCAACGGTTGAAACAATGTCTTTCAAATATTTAAGTTGGACACTCTATTTGCGCTCTTCTCTCCCCTGATCAACCTCACCTTCCTGCCGCCCTACCGAAGACTATTCAGTCGGCAGCAAGCAACGACGAAAACCATCAATCGGGATACCCTCGGCATTATTTTAGATTCTCTTTTACTGCGGCTACGAGTCAACTGCTGTAAATATCCAAAAGAATACGAGCAGTGAGCTACGAAAATGTTCACTCATAATTCGCAATCATCATTGTTCATTTCAGTAAATAAATATTCGTTCAAAGATCGTTCACTATGGAAGAGCACTATAATTAGAAGTAGAGGCAGTATTCCATTTGATTGATCTATAGCTGAGTAAGGGTATTGATCGGCTCTCAGAAGCTAAATGCCACGAAGATTCGCGCAAAGTTTATCATGCCTTCTTCTCTTGTCACCTATTCGTTTCCACATGCATGAACAGCCATAGCGGAAAACATGATGACCATTTATTGCTAGCTTCTTTGTATATACGTCGACGAGCCATTTCGTGTTCATTTATGCTGCTTCGATTTTAGGTATGCTCACATCCTCCGACAAATTGCACATTATTGGAGCCAGCGTCTTCGACTGTTCTGCCATCATTGCCAACTTAGTGCTTGCCTACGCGATTTTCATGAAGTTTGTTACGAAATTATTCAAATTTGTAAATGAGCGTCAGAACACCGCCGAGAATGCGCACTTACTCGATTCTTCTTCTAAATAACGTATTCGTTGACATATCATCCGCAACAGCAAGTCTGCTTGCGATAGCAAGGTATGTTTTCCTCAAGTTTAGTACGTAAATCTGACTCAATTTAAAGACTTATCTACTTTCCCGATGGTCCTTCGGAAATATACGTATACATCGGTCCATGCTCGTTGGTCAGCATGCGGTTCTGCCATATTTGCCAAAGTTAGCTGATAATGATTCATTATCTGATCATTTATTCAGTAGAATGATTCCAGCCATACACACTTTCTTCTGCTGTCAATCCACTGTTATACTGCTGCACTCCTTCCTCTTTCGTCTATACATGCTAAGAGATAGCGCAGTGCGCATTAAAGTGCCGGCAAGAACGACACTTGTCATTTCAACACTCCTTTATGTACCGACGCTGACCGTTATGGTATGTCCGCAAAGTATTCCAATTACATTTTTTAAAATAAATCATATGAGACGAATCGCGAGAGAATCACCCACTTTCGAGGCTAGGTGGCGGAATACAAAAAATATGTCCAATCCGGCCCAAAAGTATATGGCAAGTACTTTTTACAATGCTCTTTCAAACTGCGCCTCGGAAATTTGAATATCGATTTTTATTTTCGAGTTACGGTAGATCAAAGATCAACCACTGACTCATTTTTCATTAAATACGCCTCACTAAAACAATCATAACTCGCTTCAAAATAAACATTTTCACTCATTCTAAGTTGTGTTAGATAGAGGCAAGCTCGGGCAACATTTCTCAGAAGAAAAAGTCATTTCTGGTCAGTGCGCTCATGCGGAGCGGTCGGATGACCGAAAAAATGGTGTAACTATGGGGATACCGATTTCCCCAAAAAGCCACTATGATTTTTATAAAGTACCTATATATGCCTCAAAAATCGCCAAAGGGCAGGGAATTCTGAGGAGGGAGAAAAAAAAAGCTCTCACTTTTGTCTCTCGGCTCGCGGACGAGTTTCGCAAAGAAAAGTTCCTGACGTTCCTTTTGAACCTAAATGTGCTCAAATTTATTGGAAATTATCATTAAAAAACATTAAAAACGTTTGCCACACTTTGGATGGTCTCAATTTGATGAGAAAGTGTCATTTTACTCTTCAATTTTCTTCATTGAAATGGAATTCTTAATGTTTTTATATGATTTAAAAATTGCCGAAGGGTCAGTTTTTAGTGTAGAATTCGAAAATCGATACTAGGAAGACGTATCTTCAAACCCCCCTCTATCGCAGATTCACACCCCTCATTACCAGATTTTTTTGGGAACTCATGAATATGGCTATGAGCCTATGCATGCCATAGTATCGGGTTGATTCAAAAGTTTCGCTACAAAATTTCGATCTGCTCTTTCAACTTCCCCTGCTTTTCCTATTAGAATTACGAACCCAAGCTTTTCTGTATTTGAAATGGGGTTGGATACTCTCCACAGCGCACTACATTTGAAAAATATTAGATTTTCACGGACGACATGGCGATGAGTCAAAGTTATTTAGTGCGATAATAACGCAAACTCTTATTCAAGATGTCATTCATTTTCCAGAAGGGGCAAGACCAAATCTGAACCTCCTGCGTGAAGGTCATTCACAGGGCATACTTTTAAAAATATGTTCACATTCCTAACATGAAATCCCATCTAGCAACAACAGCTGAATTCTAAATCCTGCGCAATGAAAAATGGAATATTTTATTTTCCGTCATGTTAAATTCAAACCGACAGCGATTGATACTTCAGTTATACTGAAATATAAAGTACTATCCCATATGAGTTTAAACTTTTATTTTGAAAGACATGTGGCTTCGCATTCAGGGTTTAGATTTTTCTAAATTCGGGAATTGACTTTCATCCATCGAAAATGACACTTTTGAAAGTTTCCTGCTCTCCTGAGTGTTTCGAAAAATATTCAAATTTGATAAAATGAATCATTAACCCTTGCTCAATGATATCTCAACTTGGCTTGTTTTAGAAATGATCTGTTTTGAAAATAAAATTATTTAATCATAACCATTGAAAATCGCTCTTTTCGCATACAATTTATAGAAATATTTTTTACTCATGTTTTGAACATTTTAAAATGGACTCCAGTATATGCTTGTGATGCTTGTGTATCCACCTAAATATTACCAAAAGGGATTTCGAAATCAATTGAATACATCGCAGCAATATCCAAATATGTGTTGTAGCGAAACTTATGAATCAACCTAATAATTATCAAAGATCTCGACAAACTAAACATTTCTGTGAAGAAAATGAAGAGTTTTCTCTTCATTGAAGAGAGTTATGTCGATTTGGAGAATTCGGCTCTTCACTTTTCAGACCGCTGAAAATCCAGATTCCGCATTTAGGCCTAAGCATGCCCACCGATTTGAAGCATGTCTATAATTTTCATTTTTTTCCAATCCATAAAATATCCGATGAAAATTCAAAATGTATGGAATCGGTCCAAAACGTTCCAATGTTGCATAATATCATCAGTTTAGCTATGTTAAGTCAAAAAATTGAATATTTTAAATGCGGAATCTTGATTTTTAGCGGTCTGAAAAGTGAAGAGCCGAATTCTTCAAATCGACATAACTCTCTTCAATGAAGAGAAAACTCTTCATTTTCTTCACAGAAATGTTTAGTTTGTCGAGATCTTTGATAATTACTATGGCATGCTTAGGCTCATAGCCATATCCATGAGTTCCCAAAAAAAAATCTGGTAATGAGGGGTGTGAATCTGCGAAAGAGGGGGGTTTGAAGATACGTCTTTCTAGTGTCGATTTTCGAATTCTACACTAAAAACTGACAGAATGAAACCGTCATTCGATTGAAAATTCAATCGAATGACCGGCCAATCGATTGAGGGAGGGAATCGAATGATTCTCATTTCTCGTCAATCGTGAAATAGATGATCGGTTTGGCGCTCTCTATTAGAATGAGTGAAAATGTTTATTTTGAAGCGAGTTATGATTGTTTTAGTGAGGCGTATTTCATGAAAAATGAGTCAGTGGTTGATCTTTGATCTACCGTAACTCGAAAATAAAAATCGATATTCAAATTTCCGAGGCGCAGTTTGAAAGAGCATTGTAAAAAGTACTTGCCATACACTTTTGGGCCGGAATGGACATATGTTTTGTATTCCGCCACTGGGTGGTCGATTCTCTCGTGATTCGTTTCATATAAGAATAAGAATTTCCAGTACATTCATGTCGTCGCCACTGAAGAGGTTCACAGCGATTTGGCGACTGCGTTGAACATCAAAGGTTACACTGCTGCATGTGTGTTGTTATTGTAAATTTCCTTTTAAAATATCAGCCGCAGGGTACTCGAGCATGTTCGAATACCGAGTGGCGATTGCGCTCACTTACGTATCTTCTATACCCTCGTCCATAATGTTAGCACTATTTTTCGCACGTCGGAGGCTGTTGAAAGTAATCAAAACGACGGTATATTTTTTGTGCTTGGGCTACTTTTTGTGCCCGATTTGGTCAACGACCATTTCAGGAATTGGGTGCAAAAGATCACCATTCCAGTATTGCCAGGGTTTGTTTTCAAAGTAGTTGATGTTACTGTTTTTTTCTTCAAATCAGGCACTTACATTTCAAATGTTACTTCCTGCGGGCCAAGTCTTGGCAATTTTGATTTGGACAGCTAATGTTCTCGGAATTTGGCCAAACGACCTCCCGGAACGCCTGATCATGATCGTAATTACTGCAATAGCATTTGAGTTTGCGCAAATTTCCAATTTCTTTCAGGTGAGCAGTTCGTTCGCGCTCGGATCTCCACTAATAAATCTCACTTTTCTTCCTCCATATCGGCGCATCTTCCATCGCGGTCAGAGTGTGCAAAAGTATTAACCGTTTCTTGGATTTGCAAGTATGAGCAGTTTTCAGAATCTCGAAAAACAGTTCAAATTGAATGAAAGATTCATTGGATATCTCAAAAACCATGTGATATTATGCGATCAAAATAATTTTCTTTATTGACAAAAATGTCAACTTATATAACAACTTTGCTGATGCGATATTGCACAATAATCCTATGAGAGAAATGTCAGCACCTGACTGGTTGTCTGTCTCTCAGATGGTGAATTCTATCTATATTCGCCTCAGCTTCGTTTCCCTGAAATGATAACACTTGATAAAGCGATCGTTGAGGATCCGATTGTCAAGCATCACTTTTTTAGAATGTGAAATCTTGAAACAAAAAGATTATCCACAGAATTTGAACTTCATTTGGACGCTGGATCGACTACGACTATCGGCCCGAAATCTTGAAATTTGCATACTTGCTATACATTTTATTCAATTATGTTGTTCGAACAATCTCGACCTTGTGATTCCTATTGTGTCGACTTTGTAAAGTTCATGTAATAGAGGAAGGAACTAAAGGAATATTTACATGGCCTATTATCCCATATGACGAGTGTACAAACCTGTTTATCCGAATACACTTCTGACATAATGCCGGATGATTCATAGACATTCAAGTCTTCAACTCATTCATTCAATGAGGGCGATGGTCTTCTGACTCTTCACTCAAACGATGAATCTCATATTTAGCACGTGTCCAAAAATTTACATTATTCGCCAAAGTCTTCATCGACCATCGCCTCATCTATATCTGCTCTATTCTTAGCATCCTCTTCTTATCTAGACTAGGAAGTAGAGTGATGCTGCGCATAATACTCAATAGGAGCGTTGTTCTTGCATGCTGACCGCTCATCTGTGTGTTCTTCACAAATTCAAGAATTAATTTCAGCCATGCTCACTACCTCAGACAAAGTCCACACGGGAATCATTTTTACTCTTGACGGCGCAGCTATTCTCGCCAATATCATACTCATTTACGCAATTATCACCAGGTAAATTTTGACAAATGAGTTTATTTGTGAGAATTGAGTGTGATGAAAACCTTTCAGAACCCCACCACACATGCGTGCCTACTCCATTCTTCTCCTCAACAATACGTTCGTTGATATTTCTTCTGCTATTGCGAGCATGCTGGGTGTTGCTAGGTTTGTTTTTCGAGGTTTTTTTATTATTTTGTTTTCGTGGAATTGGGGATTAAGGTTGATCTACCTTCGTGATCATTCTGTTCAATTGTACGTGTTCATCGGATCGTGTTCGCTGATCGGAAAGTGGTGTTGTAGACTATGCCAAGGCAAGCGTTCGCAAAGAAATCATCTATACTGCCCCGAAAAAAATGTGTCCACTATACCTATGAATTTTACAGCGATTCACTCCTATCTCGTTTGCCATTCGGCCCTTATTCTCCTTCACTCCTTCTTCTTTCGTCTCTATCTCATACGAGATGAGAAGGTTAACGTCTCGCCCCCGACATCAACGGCCACCCTTCTCATCAGCCTCATACTCTACTGTCCGTCTTTACTGATGATGGTCTACAGTACTCTATGGGACCACATATTTATTTTTGCACATTCAGTTTCTCTGGTACATCTCAACCGACTACGCACCAGCATACTTGATCATATCACTTCATTTCGAAGACTACACCACCATTTGTGAGAATAATTAAATATTATAAAATCTCGATAATTTTAGTGAATAACAACCTGCTCGATATCCGCTTCCTCATTCCAATTACTTATTTGTGTCTTCTGGCGCCGTCATCGATGGTAATCATCTTCTTCATACGTCGAAGACTAGTCCGCGAGATCAAAAAGATGGTAAGTGAATGTTTTCGATGGGCATTGCTTTATTGAAATATTAACAGGAATCGGCAGCTAAAGATCACCACTCGAGTATCGCCAAGGTTAAAATTCATCCATTTTTGTTACGAAGCTAATCGCAAAAAAAAGAAAGCAAATAGCACGACCGCAGACTGTGGTGGTGTAGTACTCTGTGATTCTTAGCAAGAGTGAAATATCCGGTACCCGATATTCGAAGCATCATCAATTCCAGGCTCTCACCTACCAACTGCTCCTTCCGGCCGGTCAGGCAATGGCCGGCACCACCTGGCTCTTGGGCGTTGCGGATATCTGGACAGATGAAGTGGCCGAGAGGACGATTATGATTGTTACTTTTCTTCATATTTATTTGGTTTTCCATCTATTCGATCATCAGTAGTCACTGCCTTACATATCGGAATAAGTCCTCCATTTTAAGGTTCAATCTCAGGTAAGTAGTCTCCTCGCACTCGGCTCACCTCTAATCAATCTCGCTTTTCTGCCGCCGTACCGGCGCATGTTCAGAAGGACAAGAACGACTCCGGCAGCGTGAGAAAATTTGGAGCTTTGAAACCAATTGATGATTGCAGACTGTCAACTTTGGCCACGTCAACTAATGGAATTTGAGTTGAGAAAAACGGATTTGAAGCGCAAGATTGAAGTACAAAACATGTATCTCCAATATATTCGATTTTTTGTATTTCCAATATATTCTAAAGAATATGATAAACGTCACATATGATCTCCTTCTTCTTGGGTCTATGATATCTTTTTTTTATCTCGATGGAATGTCGCCGTACTAAGTGATAGTGCTAGTACAGCTGTTCAAGGCCACATGCCCTGTAGCGACATTAGCTGAATTCTGATCGCTAAGTTCGTCGTATTTTCTTGTAATCTAATCATTTTCCGCTTGAATCACCTGCGACGGTTAAAAGCTTTTTTTGTCTCGCTCGAAAGTCGCTGTACTATGTGAAAATACTATAGCTGTCTAATGCTATCTATCAACACCCTTGAAATGCCTGAGGTTATTTTTTTCTCGAAATGTCGTCGTACTGTATATTGGCGTATTGTGCGATTGTGAAAATACTATAGTTGTCTAAGGTTATCAATCAACACCCGAGATTCGCGGAATGTCGTGCTCTTCACTAGTCATCCTTTACGCTTGAATTACCAACGACTGCGGAAATGTGAATACCGTTATTTTCATTCATTATTCACATGCCGTTTTCCCGTTGTTCTAACTAATGCCCATTATATCAAATTTATTTAGCAATGCTGACTTCTTCGGACAAAATGCACATTCTCGTTGCTTGCACACTCGATACTTCTGCCATCATTGCGAATTTGGTGCTGGTCTATGCAATTTTTACGAGGTTTTCTATATTTTCGCCTTTTATAAACAAAAAAAACTATCAGAACGCCTCCCCAAATGCGCACTTACTCTATTCTCCTTCTGAATAACGTTTTCGTGGACATTTCTTCCGCGACCGCCAGTCTTCTTGTAATTGCAAGGTGCGAATCATTTCATCATCTTCAAATTCGAAAATATTTTAAAATATATTTTGAATGCACGAAACCACTAGGCTTATCTACTTCCCGAATGGGATGTCGCAAGTCTACGTATATATTGGGCCATGTACAATGGTCGGAATGAGCTTCTGCCATTTTTGCCAGAGTGAGCACAATGTTATAATCATTTTCCCATTAATTAACGTTTTTTCATAAGCTCACTTTCAGCTGTACACATGTTCTTCAATTCTCAATCCATCGTGATTTTGCTTCACTCCTTCTGCTTCCGACTATACGTGCTCAGAGACAGCACAGTTCGCACTACTGTTAGGGCAGGAACCACCCTTGCCATGTCTACGCTGCTCTATGTGCCCACGATCATTGTTATAGTAAGCATACCGTAAAACTTTTTGGGTAACCATTTTTTATCCATATTAATTCATAATTTCTAGTGCATTTACTTCACGGTCACGGAAGCGGTTCCACCCGACGTGGCTTCCGATCTGCACATCGAAGGCTACACTGCGGCATGTGCGTTGTGCACCTGCTCACGGTTATTCTATATCCATTACCAGGGTTATCGAGCATTTTCGAAATTCGTGTGGCGATCGCGCACATTTACGTTATGATCGTACCCTCAACCTCCATGACCGCAATATTTTTCGCCCGACGGAGACTACTGCTTGGAATCAAATCTGCGGTAAATTTCGACTTTTTCATACTTATACTTATAATGCTTTATTCACCACTAGGAAACCTTGCGGTAAGGGCGGAATAGGGAAACAGGTATTTGGCGGGAGGGATGGGGGCGCTTCGGGCTCAGGCGAGCGGTTTCTTTTCCTTTCAAAAAGTGACTACATTAGTAAATTGCAGGATTTGGGCGCGAAGGATCACCACTCCAGCATTGCCAGGGTTTGCAGATATAGTTTGCTCTCCGTGACAAATTTTCGAATTTGCAGGAACTCGCATTTCAAATGCTCCTTCCCGTAGGCCAATTAGTCGCCACGGTATTTTGGTTTGCTAATGTGTTCAAAATTTGGCCGGGCGATGCCCCGGAGCGACTGATCACGATCGTAATTATTGTACTTAGAGCGATATTCATATTTGGAGTTTTAGGTGAGTAGTTCGTTCGCGCTCGGATCTCCTTTGATTAATCTCACCTTTCTGCCGCCTTATCGGCGCTTATTCCAACGAGTGCAAAAGTATGGACAGCTATTGGTTACTCAAATTGGAGCAATTTACAGGATTTCGATACCTGTGGCCAATTGAATTGATCGAAATGTTTTGGATAATATATTTGTTTTCGTATATTTGTTCGATGTTCGATGTTGATAAATGCATCCCGCTGTTCTGTTATAAAACATGCTCTTATTAAGCTCATTTTTAAATTTTAAAACATTCATTCACAAACAGAATTTCGCTAGAAGACTGTTGAATTCAAAGAGAAAAGTTTAGGAATCTTTATTCAAGTGGAACTTTGTTATCGAAGACTGCATCTGAATGCTGACTAGTTCTTGCTTCCATTTCATCCAATGGCTCGGATAATATTAATATTTATTTCTTATTCGCTCCAGTTGATGACGTAGATGTGATGCTTATTTGGGCCTGGAAGGCACCTGCTCATTCCGACAAATTCAGAACTACGTCTGTCTACCGTGGTGCTTTTCTTGCCAAGCATGCTCAACGCGCAGGTTCGAACTTGTCGATTCATAGTCAGATATATAATGCTGGGCAAGCCTAAAAATAACATTCCAAACATGCCCAAGCGTCTTGAAGATACCATGCAAGCACTGGTATCCGATCATTCCAAATGTGATAATCTCCTGAGGCATTGGAACGTGGTCCATTATTATAAATCTGCGAAATGGCTTGACAACTTTCTATTTTAAAACTTACATTATCCCTCCTGTAACGTAGATAAAGATCACGATAGACGCTTGAGTGAACACCTAGTACAATTCAGTTATTTATTCTCATTGCTTTCGACCTACCCGCGCGGTCAATGAGTTTGATTTTTGACTGACTTCTGTGGAACGAGCAGCCTAAACAAATCGGATATTATCAGAAAGCAAAATCCTTGCTGTTCAATTCTCGTAAGACGCTCGTTCTCGAGAAATGATACCGCTCTTCATTTTGCACAGTCTCTCGCCCGCTCGGTCGGCGAGAGAGTGTGTGAAATAAAGAGACGGCGGTATCATTTCTCGAGCTCTAAAACCGACCTGAAGAGGTCCAGACATTCTTTTTCTAAATACCACAAACGGATCAACAATTTGTTGTCGGTTCTCATCCAACCCGAGCCAACAGTGCAATTTTCACGCACCGACATATTGACAAGGATCACGCAGTACACCAAATACAGCAACGGAATTATTACGACCGCCGTGCCGTTATGAATATCGTGAGTTATGCTCGCATACTGATAGCAAATTGATTGTTATTTCTAGAATTATTATAGTTTGCGTACCTCATGCGCCTCGTGGCCGGGTATGAACGGATTTCTGAAGAAGCACACTCTGTGCGAATTTATCGAGTACGGCTTAGTGAACATGGGCAGGCAAATGCCGTACGCGGCGGCAAGCATTAACATCGCGGAGCTGCGCCAACCCTGATATATATGATAAAGGTGCATCCATGTCTTGAATAATCATTCTTGCCTTGAGTAGATGTGCGCGGTTTAGCATTTCACAAATGCGATTAGTAATCAGCAACAAGCTGACTACGGAAGAGATGCACCAGATGCCTGATGAAATCAATACTAAAAACATTCCAGAAAAGGTACAATTATCGTTTGAAATTCTCAAAAAATGCTCTGATTGTCGAACTAACGATTCCCCAGCAGGAGGGAAGAGATATGAGGGGGGGGACAAGGGAGATCCCTAGCCTCATCCCGGCGTCTCCCTCCTCCCTCTCGATCGTTCGTCAACGTTACACGCGGAATGAAAATTATTCATTACCGTATGCCACTGTGCTTGCGATCGTATTCAGGATGGGATCCGAGCAAAAGACGGATCCTTTGAGGATCAGAATGCCGAATAAGATTGAGGTAGCGAAAATGCCGGTAAGATCAACGAGAACGTGAAATTGCATAATCTTCAAGCAAGTATGCGCCCGTTCGCGAGTGAAAACGACAAATGAGGGCAGGTATAAGATCTAAAAGTTGGTTTGGAATTCGATTGTGATTAGGGCTGACAACGTTTCACAGCTTATGAGCATACAAAAATCGTTGAAAAGTTTTTTCTCGTTTGCCAGCCCAAATTTATATTACCATGCATGTAGTGCCAAATACTAGCGACCATATTCCATACACATACTGCTTAGTTCCGTAAATTTCGGACCATTCCTCGGGTGTGTGATTACTAAAACATGCATTAGAGATGAAATATTCGGTATATAAACCTGCAGTCGTATGCTGGTTCGAGAAGAATGTGGGGCATAAACTTGAACGTGTACATCAGAGAATGAGTGATCACTCTCTAAAGGTCGGAGGGTTCTCGAAATGCAGCACAGAATGAGTGATAGATGCCGTAATGCTTTCTCTTCAAGTGATTATATAGTCAGAAGGCTGGCCGGTCGCTCCGCAACTAGAACTCAAAACATGAATCGACATCTATATAGCGAGATTGTTTATCAACACATATTCGCGGAATTTCTTACCCTTCTGTAGCCTTCATTTGTTTGCAGTATTACAGCTGTGTAGCTTGCTGCGATAGTTGTAGCGATACGTTTATTACGCAGAGCTAAGAAGAATACAATTGGATAAATATAATACCGTGATCTCAAGAATCAAACTAGTTAGCAAGAATCCAACTAGAATGCGAATACGTATCGAATATTTATGCTGCGGGAATACGGTATATTTTCTTTTCAGGTAATTCCGTGTGGGAAAAGACACTCGATAAATATTAGAAGTGGGTCTGATATAGATTTTTTATCGATATCGACGATATGAAGGGTGGCTCTGAAGGGTGGCCAGTCAAAGGAGCAGGTAAAGGTTGATAGGGCACCGGTGGGCGAGCTGATTGAATTCGGCATCTGTGGTCTTTGGACTTTCCAACTGTTTTTTTCAAAGGCTGTTGTGCTCATTTTTGATCAGATTAAAAACATAATGATAATCATACTTTTGATACAATTCAATTTTTAAATTATTGTTATTACTATTCAATTATTATCATCACTATAATCACACTATTACAATTATTATTATTATTTCTTATTACTACTTATTTTTATTACTATT
>LS487423.1:0-10761 GCA_900490705.1 Pristionchus arcanus
AACTGCATGCAGCGTGAATTCGCCTAGTCGCACAGTGCATTATTTGATTAAACAGTGCCCCGATCTGGTGGATATTCCAATAATGGGTCAACTTATTGTGGATGATCGTGCTAATGAAAAGCCTGTGGGCTTCAAATTCACCGACTAAATTGTCCCACAAAATTCATCAAAAACACTCCTAGACAACTCGGGTTTCAAGATACTTGCTTGTTATATTTGTTAATTCCTCTCGTCTTCGCAGGTTCTCCTCCCTCGTACAGACGCTGGCCTTCTTCGCCGGTCTCATGATGGTCTCCTACCTCGTGTACACAACATTCCTCGCCCCTGGAGCCCCTCCCACAGGTACGGTAGGAGTACGGTTGATAAATGAAGATTGTGAAAGAGAAAATTTGGCCCATATGTAGGATAGAGGGATTAGAGCGGTGCATTACGGTAGGAAAGTAGGAAAGGAAAGGCCATAGGTATTGTATCTAGAATAGGTTGGATCAGAAGGAGTTGCAAAGTGGGCATGGTAAACTAGGAGTTTCCCGGTTTCGTGTGTAGATCAAAGTAAGGATGAAGAGTTTCATTGATTAGACGAAGTGATCATCGTGCTTAAAAAACAAACTATCTTTCTCGAGGCGAATCGCAAAACTAGGCAAGTGTGTGTTTCATGTTGTATACAAAAGAACGAAAGAGAGGGTTCGATCAATGAACGACGTCTGTATCCTGTTGACTACAAACTCTGTCTGATTGTGAGACTTTTAGTCCCATGAAGAACTTTTTCTATTTTTTTCTTATTTTCTGTTCAATAAAATTAATTTAAATAATATTTTCGCAGCAACGGTGCTGAAGCGGATCCAGCGAGCGGGCCGCAACCCGGGCGACGGATACGTTCGAGTGAAGGATGATCCGAGCAGGTGAGGGATTGATCTTTGATCCCTTGGTAGTTGCCGCACCTGAGATTCTCTACGAGTTGTCTGTTTAGAAAGTATGAGCCAAGTAAAGAGTTCGGGAGTCGGGTTGAATTGCCTCGAGAGTTGCGGTTTCGAATGCAGAAGTAGCAAACAACACTGTTATCTTGTTCAACAAAAAAAATTGTCAAGACAACCGGGCGATCGGCAGTTTCGTCTGCGCGATAAGCGTGGAACGGCATGGCCGATAGCAATATGAACGCAACTGCCGCTAAAAAACCTAATCAACAGGCGAAGTCCAGTTACATGTAGGTGTTAGAAAGAGTGATTCCTGTACCATTTTCTGTGACAAATTTTTTTTATTTAATAATAATAATTAAGACGTGGTCCGGGCGAGCATGGCGAGGGCGTTCGATTGTCGGGAGAGGAGAAGACGAAGGGAGAAGAGGATATGAAGACGTGGTTCATGAATGTCGTCGCGAGGTCAGCGAAGATGATATTTTATTTATTGGCAGGTCCTTTAGTGGGTTGTTTGTGATTTGTGAATGAGAACTAACAAGTTCCGTTCTGCATACACGTAGAGTGTCCAGGTGTATCTGTGTTTCGCTGGGTCTTAGTTATGGCAAGCCGAGCGGAAATGCTGATTTGAACCCAGCTTCTCTGAGCAAAAAACTTTTAATATGAATGGATGAGGTTGTATACTTTCTAAGAGTCGGAAGCAGTGATTCAGCGAAGAGTATTCCGTATCACTTTCACTCTTTATCTATCTCGTCGTCTCTCCATTTCGCTCGCTCTCTCGCTCTTGATAGATTCGATGACTTTTCTTCGGCAGAGAATCCCGTCTCTTTTACAACAGGAGAACGCGGGAAAGAGCTGCTTGATTCGAGAGAGACGAGAGGGGGGAGGAAGGGGTTACTACACAGAGTGAATTCGAGGGGATGGGAGGGATTCGAGGGATCGAGTTTGGGTGGGGGAAGGAGTAGGTGATTTGAAGGTGCACATGTGTGTGAAAGTAGCTTGTGAATCTAAGGTACAATTGTTCCCTGAATGGCTTACTATGAAACAGCAAAAATAGCTCATTAAACGTACTAGACATTATCTGATGTGTTGGATTTGTCGTGGTTATTGCTGTGATTAATATAATATTTTTGCAAAAAAACGAATATGAACACTGAGCTTGGGACATGTGTACACAAAATGTATAGTAGGGTATGGCTACTAGGTTCAATGAAAGGAATGAAAGGGAAAGGGAAAGGGATTTCCAAAATATAAACAGAAAGTCTCACATTTTCTGCTTGGAAAATCGACGTTTCGCATGTGCATGAACAGGCAGTGCAATTGCGAAAGTCGATGTATAGTAGTCTCACAAATTCATAATAATTATGCAATTGCAGTGACAAGATCTCGCTGGATCGATCGATTCGCGACGCTAGAAGGGACGAGTGCAAGGTGAGAGGGAAGGGTGAAGATTGATATTTTATTTATAATTGTTCTTTTTTAGTTCCGGGTGGTCCTTGATAGTATATTTGTTTTTTTTCACTAAGAAGGAAAAATGCCATTGCCACCCCAGTCATGTGTGGTTTATACTAAATGGATGGAACAGAAATGTATCGGGTGCATCAATCGACTAAACACGATTTGCTTGCTCAACTGGCATTCACTCGATCTCTTAAATGTTTTTTCTTTAACTTTTGGTCCTATTTCTAAAATAAAATATAGCATTGTTGCTGGTTTGACGATGAATAAAAATATCCTTTCAGTCGATCTCGTACGATCTCTCGAAGCTGCCCCGTGCCTCCGTCATCATCATCTTCACCGACGAAGCATGGACGCCCCTTATGAGGTGAGGAGATTGTAATATTCATATTTTATTTGGTAATCGAATCGGAGTATGCATGTGAGAAATATATCAAATCATTAAAAGCCGGCTATGTTCTCATGTGGGTTCTCCCCAGAAACCGGACATTGTAGGTAGTCGGCGAAATTTTTCTACCGTTGTTATATTTCCCTGTAAATAGTGTTGTATTTCCAGTATTATGGAATTTTCAACTAGATGGAATAGGTTTGTTCGTTTGCACAGATGAATCAATGAGATTGTTGTGCTGGATAGGTTGTGGCTGATGTGGTAGTGGTGAAGCGGGAACCATGTGGGTTTTGAGGATTTTAACTGATAGGATTTATTGTTTTGTTATTAAACGCGTACGAGGAATGCAGCAAATCAAGATTTGGGTCGGGATTAGGAAGGCGGTGTGTAGCAGGGATTGGGTGGGCCTGTAGTTGAACTGTTATCGTCTCTCCTCGAGTACCGAATCGGGTCTCACTCTCTCCCCATTGCAGAACAGTGCACTCGGTGATCAATCGTAGTCCGCCCGAACTGCTCGAAGAGGTCATCCTGTTGGATGACAACAGTCAGAGGGGTGAGTGCATACATTTTCATTGCCAACCGGGGATGAAAAATATGTAGTGGTCTGACACTTATAACAGGGGTCTAAAGGCTTAGAACAGGACTTTATTGAGGATATATTGTGGTCTGACGGCAAATTCCACCAAATATATAGTGGTCTGATTACCGGCCCGGTAGCTACGAAAATGTATGGGTGAGTGTATCGAGAACATTTAGAATTAGGCGAATATGCAAATTCGAAATATTTACTAATTGTAAGAGAACCGTTTATGTGGAAGATAAAAGCCATAGGGTTAGTGTTTCGGTGATATCAAAGAGGATGAGAAAAAGGAAATTGTACGAAATAACGTGCTGCTGAAGAATTTTTGGAAGCGATTACAAAGAGAGGGGGAATAAATTGATTTGCAAATATCGGTAACGCACAAAGTGAATTGCTTGTCAAGATCGCGTTGTGATCATATGGGCCGGGTGAAACTGGAATATCGTTGGAACTGGCAAAATTGCAGATGAACTGAAGGGCAAACTCGATGAGTACGTGAAGCGATTCGATGGACTGGTGAAGATTGTAAGGAAGAATGTGCGACACGGATTGATACGGTTAGATATTAGTTTTATCGTTTTTTCGAGAGGGGCTATGGAAGCATCTACGTTGTCACAATCAATTGCTTATCCCACATCGGTGAAACTTAAAAGTTGCATGTTGGAATTATAAAGTAGATTTCTTCGAACGCTCATCGGAGACCGATTGATGACTACCTCGGTCTCACTGTTTTCACACACCGGTGCAACACTATTACCACTGGCCATATTTCAAAATTGTTTTTGAGAAAGTGTGTGATATAGAACGAAATGCCCCTCATTTCAGGGCCAAATTGGCGGGCGCGCGCGAAGCGACGGGCGAGGTGATCGTCTTCCTCGATTCGCACTGTGAAGCGAACCATGGATGGTGAGTACTCACTGAGTAGTGATGGGAAGAGGAGGTGGGGGGGGGGGATTGAATGGGACGGCTGGCAAGGGAAATTGCTATAGAACTTTGTGTAGAAATGTGAGTGGAGTCGGGAGGTGGGGGAGATCAAGGGGGTGGGGAGTAATGGAGGACCAGAAGGTCATGATGTCATGGATTGGGTGTGAGAAATAGGGTTGATGGGGGAGATTGTGTGCAAGTGGAAACGACGGAAGAAAGCGGTGGAATTGTAATTGGATTTTGTGTAGAGCTGTGAAGTTGCCATGCGAGTAGTGATAATTATAAGAATATTTTATCGATGGCACATGGATTATATTACATTTTAAATTGAGAATATCATTTTATTAACGATTGAAACAAGAATACGGCAAGCATAGATATATCACTCGTTGACATTCCACAGCAGTCTCATCTGCATACACATGAACTCCATTCGTTCCTCCTCACTCCACTCCTGTGGGGAATCGAGGGGGCGAGTAAGGGTGAAGAAGGAGATGGAATCGAGTAGATCTTCGTCGATTGAGGAGACGATTTGGCTGTTACGAAGAGACTCGGGACGGAATCGGGCGAGATAGGAGGTCGTGGGAGGCTGGAAAGGGGGAGATTACGGTACATGAATGGATGGGGATACGGTAGTGAAGAATGGGGAACTGACCGTCGCGGGTTCCTCGGAGAAGGCGGTGTTGAAGCAGTCGGAAGCGGTGGATTCGGTGTCGGAGAACTGAGAGAGGGAGGAGCATAGATCAGGATATACTGAAACGAGAAACTTACGTCATCAGACTCTTGGCAGAATGCAGTGTTGAGTTGGGAGGAAATGTCGAATTCCGAATAAGATGACTGAAATGGTTGGAAAACATAGAGGAGTAATGAAACGTGAAACTCACATCACAAGAATCTTCGTAGAATGCTGTGTTGAGTTCATTACCGAAAACAGAATCGGAGAACTGAAAGGATTGGAAATTATAGAGGAATAGTGAAACGAGAATCTCACCTCATCACACTCTTCGTAGAAGCCTGTGTTGAAGAGGTCAGAAGTAGCAGAGACGGCATCAGAGAACTGAATTGCAAAGAACTTATGTCGAGTTGATGAAACCAGAAACTCACTTCTTCCGACGATCCCAGTCCAGAATCGCTATTGTCGTCAATGGAGAGGTTGCTGAGGGTTCCCCACTTTGTGGGGAATGAGGACTCGTGGATACGATAGTCCGGAGAACGGTAGTCGAGAGGCTCGAGTTGACCGTTGAGGGGATTGACGGAGAGAAGAGTAGATTGCGAGAAGGAATTGGAGGAGTAGGAGTAGACTACGGTAGACATGACTACGGTAGGTGAGACTTGTGAGGTAGATCAGTGGTAGAGGCGGCTTGATTAGGCAATCTTTTATAGGGGAGTGAGATGGGCGGAGCCAAGATCGGAGGGTCCGAGTTGGCATGGGAAAGGGAATCAGCTGACTAACCCTGTGGACATGTCTGGGGGGATGGATCCGAGTGTGTCGGAATAGGCATGGGAGGTGCGACATTGTTGGATGTCTTTTCGGAGAATCGGCAAGAATGCCAGAGGGTATGACATGTGGATGTTCTCAAAGATTAGGAAATCAAATTCGAAAGTTTAAAGGATTTTCCATGAGCTCCATGAGATCTTCGCCTGATCAAAAATGCGTGATCATTCCTGCACCTGGTCTGCTCCTATTACACAGATCGTGCTGGGATGCACAATTGGCAAACACATTTTTTTAGATATAGATATGTTATTCACCAAAATATACTCGACCCATTAAATATTTGCCGAGCACAGCGATCTTATGGTTATTCCCTTGTCCGAACTCACCAACTTACTATTTTTGCTTTAATTATTTTTGCTTAATGTACTATTGTTGCAGGCTGGAGCCGCTGGTGGCCCGTATCGGCGAGAGTCCCTCCGCAGTCGTCTGTCCCGTCATCGACTACATCAACGCCCACGATATGCAGTACTCGGGAGATCCGTACGCACAATCGGTTAGTCGGGTGGGGAGGGGGTACGGTAGGATACGGTAGCTGCAGTGATTGGGGCGGCTGTTCGAAATAATGAATCGGTTCGGTAGAATGGGCCTGGGGAGTTTTTTTTTTACTTACGTCGATAGAAAGGATCCATTGATACTCGCAAAAAGTGGCTGTATTCAGGTCCAGTTGAAAACGCAAATGAAAATAAAAGAAGAACAAAGAGAATTTCAACAATTTATCTCATTTCAGGTGGGCGGGTTCACGTGGTCTCTCCACTTCACATGGGAACCACTGCCGGAGAGTGAGAAGCAGAGAAGGAAATCACCCACCGAGTATATACGGTATGGATGGTCTCCAGCCGATTGTCGGGTGTGAGAGAGTATAGGGAAAGGAGGGGGTATTGATAAACAAATGCCAATATCAAATAATCAATTCTTTACTCGAGATTCAATTCTCAGATGATTCGTGTTCCACCGATGGTATGAAATGTTGGCTTGACATGGTTCTTTTGATTACGCCATTGCTTTCTCAAACAATTGACTATAATTTTTCTTATAGAAACTATAATAAATTAATTATAACTTCCTATTATAGTCTATTATTTATAGATCGCCAACGATGGCGGGTGGTCTGCTGGCGGCGAATCGGGAGTATTTCTTCCACGTTGGAGGATACGATGAGGAGATGGACATATGGGGAGGAGAGAATCTGGAAATCGCCTTTAGGGTCAGTGAATTGTTGGCCTTTAAGATGGCCGGGTTTGAGCTCAAACGATATTCGGGAGACCGCCTTTAGGGTGAGTTAGTGTTGATGTTGATGCTAGTCAGTGACAATATTAGAAAAATAATTTCGAGCAGATATTTTGTAGGGCGCCTTTAGAGTTTGAGTTGGTATTGAAACTAGGATCAGGAGTTGCATCGCGTGCTTGTTAATAGTGATATTCGAGTTTGCTTGTGAAAATCATGTTTGGAATATTGTGCACGAAAAAATTTTTCTGAAAAAATAACAGAAGATCGCGTTTATAGGGTGAATGAACATGTTGGGCTAGATGCCAGTTGTGATTTAGTCATGTTGTTATCATAAAAAATGCCTATAAAACTTTTTGTGTGACGAAAGCGACACCAGTTTCATTGGTGCTACGGCACTTTCATAAGGGCTGCTCTGATGGGCCTGTGACAATGGTACACCAATTCTTATTCTGCAAAAAAGATCCCACTCTCCTTGTTTCGCAATGCTCTTTCACCGGGTAGACAGAGCGAGAGAACATGCCCTGGTTTCTCCAATCCACTGGAAAACCATTACCTCATCCACTGGAAAGGGCGCATCCATAGCAGTGAATGAGGTAATGGATTTCCAGTGCATGTGAGAAACCAGAGCAGAGCCTCGGTTACAGAGAAATGCTGGAAATTTTGTTCACTCCCTTGATTCCATCGTACGATATAAGTCAATAACCGATTCCTCAGGTATGGACGTGCGGTGGGTCGATCGAGTTCATTCCCTGCTCGCACGTAGGACACATCTTCAGAGATGGTAAGTGGGGCGGAGATGTGGGGGATTAGGAAGGAGGGGGGGGGGGGAGGAGGGGGGGGGGGGGGTAGAGGACCTGCGTCATCATGTTGCAGATGAACCTGTGTTGGGATTAACTAGCGGTGGACAGGAGAGGTAATAGTATAATAGAAAAGAAATTCAAGAATGCGAAAAACCGAGTCATTCTGTTTGCAATAACCAGTACCATTCGGGCTACATGGTATCCATGTCAGGAGAAATAGCTGATTGAATCAATAACCATCGTCCTTGCTTCCTTGAAAATATAAAACAAATCTACTAGCACCATGGGTCTGATTTCATAGTTGGCATGAAGGTAAGGCTAATGATCCGGTGTTTCGTATCTCTTCACTGTTAAACGGTAATGTTTACATTCTCCAACTCGCAGGCCATCCATACAATATGACTGGTCGCGGCGGGAACAAGGATGTGCACGGAACGAACTCGAAAAGATTGGCTGAGGTGAGGGGATTTGCTCTTTAATCTTTGATTGGTTTGCTTGATCTCTGATCTTTAACCTGTCCGTCCTCAATACATTTTTTTTTCAGGTGTGGATGGACGACTACAAGCGGCTGTACTACCTGCACAGGAGTGATCTGAAGACCAAGGTACTTTAGTTAGGCCGGGGAATTGTCGAAAACTGTTTTTTTTTGTGAAAACAAAATTTGTGTTTCATGAGTGACTGTTAAGTCGGTTATATTATTAATACACATAGCTGAGCGCCGATCTCCTTACAATTAGGGAACTTTGAGGTGGCGGCGACCCGTTCAAATAAGGACACTACTAGTGCAATGATGCATTGAATAACGGATTGGTTTACTATTAGATAACACGATCAAAAAACAACAAAAACAACGGGATGTTGATGTTTCTCTGATGAATGAAATCGTGGTTCATAAGATTATCGATCTCTTCGCAGGACGTCGGAGACCTCTCGGAACGGCACAAGTTGCGGGAGAAACTGAAGTGCAAGCCGTTCAAGTGGTGAGAATTGGTTTTTATTTGTTCACCCTGCGATCAAGAAACTATTAGTGAACGGTATCTTTAAATTGTATAGCAGCACAATTAAGCGGGAATTGCGAAGGTGCAGATTTCTGCACCTTCGCAATTCCCTCTTCTCTTGTGGCAACTATTCTATATGACACTTTTTTCATTTCTGATCTTTGATCTCTCCTTCTTCCTCAGGTTCCTCGACAACGTCGCCCCGGACAAGTTCGTGCCCGACGAGAATGTGCAGGCGTACGGAATGGTGAGATCATTTCGATGAATGGTCGATGAATGGTAGCCCAGATTAAAGGGATGTCGTGCTACCTGAATCGAGTTTATTGTATTTTGTTTTTAAGCGCGAGAGCTTACACCGTATTGAGAATCATTGGACTCACAAGTCTTTTTAGAAATTCTTGCAACCTCAATATTACTGTTGAGCTGAGTATGGATCACTGAACTCCATTGTTCAGTTGCAAGCTGTAATCGACGGAACGAAGATTTGTTTGGACACTCTGCAGCAGGACGAGAAGGGCAGCTATGGAATGGGAGTGTACTACTGTCAAGGAGGAGGCAGTTCGGCCCAGGTACGGTAGATACCGTAGTGGCGGAGTTGATGTATCGATTTGAGACATTCGAGAGTGGGAATGGCTAGGCAATCTGAGGTTACAACGATGAGTGATATTCCGGCAAATGAAGCACAATGCAAGTGTTTGTTGTCGGCAGTTTCATTAGCACCAGGCCAATTAATGCTGCGCGGAGTAATGAAATGTTTGAGAACTGGTACAGCATTAATAATTTCATAGCCTTTTTTACAAAAACAATACTACCGTACCCTCACTCACTCGCTACCGCACCCTCGCTCCATTGCAGTTGATGTCACTCGCCCATGACGGGCGTCTTCGTCGTGAGACGTCGTGTGCCCATGGAGTTGTGAGGGAGAGGGAAACGAGTGGGACGGTAGTGATGAGGAGTTGCAGAGAGAAGGGAGACGAGTGGAAGAGACAGGTTATTTGATTTTCATTATTCACATTATCCACCGGACTAAATTAGTTTACACACTGTGTATGTTATTTTGCTGTATCAGTGTAACCAGAATTGTCCTACATAGGTTGGTGGGGCAAAAATAGCCGGAGTGATTGGACATGAGACGGTTGAACTTTATTTAACCCATTCCAATCCAGGATGGTCAACTCCGTCACGTGAACTCGGGATTGTGCCTGTCGATAAGAGGAGTCAAGTCGGGAGAGAAGGTGGGCGAACTTTGAAACTATTTATTTCGAAAATTCGATTCCACCATGCGGATCGAGGTTTCGTCATAGTATCTTACCAATAGATTCAGCAGATTTAGCGATTCGTGTAATTTCAGTTGTGCAAAATATCCAATTTTCAATTGTGATAGAGTAGGTGACCGTAGGTTTCAGCATTGAGAGATATTCTGAATGTTTTTTTTTGATGGTTCGATGTCTTTTATCTTTCGACGTATAATGCTAAAATTCAGATCATAATCGAGGTCTGCGATTCTTCGGCACCCGAGCAGCGTTGGGAGTTTGTCCAATCGTAGATTATCGTTTGATCTTTGATCTCTGACCTTTAGTTTTTCGCATGTTAAGGTTGTTTCATACTGTATCTATACCGGATTTTCCATTCACTCGCAATATGTTAATACTGAAGAAAGCAAATGATCAGAGTATGTATGCATTTCACCTAAGTTTGCAGCTATTTGTATTGTATAATTACGTGTTTCTACGTTCTCTGTGATAATAGTCAGTTTGTGGTTGTGACCCATCACCGTAGCCTGATCATAGTACGGTAGCCCCTTTGTTGTGATAGATTTTACTCCGTCATGCAGCCTTATTTTCGTAATCAAGCTCAAAGATGCCAAATTTTTACAGCTAAAAGTACCCCGTTTCACTTGAAAAAAAATATTATTCACGCCATGACAGATAAAGTATTTATTCTTCAAAATTAAAAAAAAATGTTCCGGTTTCCCAG
>LS487427.1:8060-44487 GCA_900490705.1 Pristionchus arcanus
GCGAAACAAAAATTTTATTATCGAAAAACCAAAAAATAATGAAAAAATTTCGATTCAAAATTTTTTCTGCCTATCACGTAGAAGACTTGCCCGGGTTTTTATTTCAGAAATAGAAACTTTTATCTAAAATACGTCTAAGAAAAAAATTAGAAGGGAATCGGGTGTGGATGTACTTGGCAATATCTCTTCAAAGTTGGCAAAATCGCGATTTTCGAAGAATTACTTTTGTTTAAATCGTGTCAAAGACATCCAAATATGTTTGTTGTATTTTTATCTTACATCGGATCATATTTATAAATTATTTAGAAGAAAAAACGTACCGAAAAAATGTGTAAATTTTTTGTTGAGAAAAGGCAAAATTGCTCAAACATCTTATTTTTTTTAAATTAAAATCCGTTGAAACCGCAAGCGACTTGCCCGGTTTTTTGTAGCAGATTTTTAGTAATATTACCTCATTGCTATCTATGGAAACAATTTGAAGGAGATCATGTGTGGATGAACTTAGAAATATCACTCTGAGTGTGCGAAAAATCGCGATTTTCGCTGATTTACTTTCCTAACAAATTTCTTCAGTTTTTCAAATATCTTTGCTATATTTCAATGTTGCAGTAGAATATCTTCATGAATGATTTGGAGAGAATATACTGACAAGCTCTGAAATTGATAGACTGAAACTATTTGATAAGCTGAACTTTTAAAATTACGCAAAATATGCTTCAAAACATACTATTTTATTGAAACAGATTATACATTTATTTTGTTGTGAAAAAAGTTGAATGAATACGATAAAAAAATATCAATCGAATTCGACAGCTCCATCGGGCACTGGTGTGTTTGGGAAAATGGGACTATCGACATCATTGAAGAACTTCTTGAGCTTAGAAGGAGTGAGATCACGGTGGAAATCTTCGTCGGTGATTACAATGTCTTCTTCCGACGGTTCCACTTCCACTTCAAAGTGTTCATCATCCATCTCTTTCTCTTCATGTTGAATATGTCTTCTGAATGCTCTTATCTTGGGCAGTTGTCCTCTGAGAGTCCTCAGATAGTTCTTCAATTGATTCTTCGTCATCCAGTCCTTCGGTTCAATGTATGGGTCTGCTCTCATGATTAGCTCAGCCTCTTCCGCTTTCAGATTCGCTCCACGCTGTGCATATTCATCGAACTTGGCCTTGATGAATGCCTTCGTCGTCTCTGGATATCTTGCAGTCTTCCTTCCGTGCTTGATTGCCCATCCTTGAGGAAGCTCGGGATCAGATCCTCCTCTCTTGAATGCCTTGACAACGTCGGAGATTGGCGATAGGGGTACAGGCGTTTGAACATTCTCGATTGTTCTCATGAAGAGTCCGAAAACTCGATCCAGTAGTCTGATGTGCTCGGGGCGAATGTAGTGCTTGCCCGTCTCGATGCGCTTGAGCAGATTAGCCCATCGAACGAAGGAGCCACTACAGGTCGGACAGTAGAAGAGAGACTGTTTAGGCGCACCGGCGAGATTGTAGGCATAGGGTCGATTGGGAGTAACGATATCATCGTCTCTTGCATTGGGTTCGATATCGAGCGACGGAGCGATTTCTTGAGGGAGAAGCCAGAAGGTTGGTTCTTCGTACTTTGCACCTGGAGGGAGAGATGCTTTGATTCTCTTTCGATCCTCGATGTTCACAGCAGCAGTGGCCAGCTTTCCTCCTTCCTTCTTGATATTGAGCTTCGCATCAGTGTGCTCCAGATTCTCGATGACCTTTCCATCTCCAATTCCGTGGAACTTCCACACTCTCGCATTCTTTCCATGGAATTCGAAGTGTGAGTACTCAGTGATCTTCTGAATCTTCGTCGGCGAAACACTGTTCTCCTCAAGTGTAGCAAGGAAAATAGAAGCTCCTCGGAGCTGTCGAGTAGCATTGAGAGCATTGAACATGTCATCCGGAGTGATGACATCGTGCTGTTTATCGCACTCCGATCTCATCTTCCTCTTGAATTTCGAGATATCCACGTCAGCTCCGGACTTGCCTGCTTGTGTCTCACTGAAGCTCTGCGAGAGTATCTTCACGTGAGTCTTCTTGGCGAGCTCGGGCATCGATGCAACGAACGCAGATGAGTGATAGTAGGCTTAAGAGAAAATATTTAGAATGGGATAAGAATGAATTGAAAATTAATACAAACGAATAATTCACCCGCGTTGTCGGACCTGATGTGGACACCCTTTATGCCCATGGTATGCATCTGTCTGAGGGCATGCTCAGCGATTGCGACGACTGCGGTTGAATTCTGAAAATATTATTGATATTTTGGTCATTCCTACACATTATACCTGCTCGGTATCTCCCATGATGTGCGCCATCGCATGAGTGACGATCTTGCCTTCGATATTGGCCACGATGTGTACATCGTGCCAGCTGAATAATAAAAGTCGTGTTTATAAGATGAAATATTTCTCTCACCTAGTACCGGACTTGCCGAAGTAGTCAGACTGCGGCTCTCGGTACGCTTTGGGCTCCCATTTTTGCGAATAATCGAAAATCATAATTGCTGAAGTATATTTTTACACATTGAAGTCTCATTCACTCTCACCTTGATCCGGTTGGAGAGATGCGAGCAGCCTTGCAAATTGAAGCGAAGCGAAGACTGAGCGCATGTAATGGAACTTGAGATCATAGATCCGTTGAGCATTGAGCTCGAAGTCATGCACGAATCCATCCAACTTCTTCATCACATCCAAGCTAAGACCCTTCTTTGCTCTGTATTGCTGGAGAAGTTCCTTCATGTCTCTGAAATAAATTTTATATTATTTTAAACATGAATTCTGCTCTCTTACCTAATTACGTGATCAATTGATAGACACTCCTGGCAGCGATGCGCATGTTTGTGCGAAGTGTGGGGTGAAGCGAATTCAGGATTGTGGGGGTCACTCAGAGCCCACAACAGACAGTGGTCCGAGAAGAGCGATTCCATCTTGACGTGCAATCGGAAGTTGCCCTTCAAGTAGGCCTTCACCTGCTCGAATTCCCTCTTGAGATGGGCAGCATCAGCCTTATCGAGGAAGGTCATCGTCACGAGTTCGTCGATCATGCGAGCGATGGCGATGAAACCCTGAAGAAAAATATTAGTATAGGATTTAATTGAAAGCGATCTTACGTTCGTCGCGTCTGCTTGAAAGTAGTTCACGCAGGTGAGCGAGTGGGCCTTCTTGATGGGAAGATGCGATAATATATTATACATAGTCGTCTTCTTGAGCAGCAGAGCCTCCAATCCATTCTGGCGCATGTACCTGTAATGGAAGGTATTTATGCGCGGAGAGAAATCAGAAGAACTCACTCTTCGTACATGCGGATCGTTTCATAGATCCCCGTCTGCCTGACTGCATAGGGGACGTCGAAGACCTTTCCGTGGCTGTCAGTAAACTTCGTGTGCCCGTAGGGGAGTCCAATCAAGATGTACGGGCTAAATAAAAATATTGCATTACTTACTCAATTTTCGTTATACCTGGTGAGAAAATTTATGAAGAAAGCCAGCTTGACGATATCATAGCGTTCCTTGATGTGGTCTCCCTCGGGCTTGAAGAAGTTCTCTTCGATCGCCATCTTTGTTGCTTGGTCCCACATGCGATGAGAGAGATTGTGAATGTAATCGGCGACGGTCGGATAATTGAAGATCTTGGTGAAAGGGGCGAGTGTCCAGAGGCGATCATGAGTGTTGGCAGCGAGTTTGTATTGCTCAGCAACCACCTTCATGATTTCATGGGCGACGAAGTCTTCACTCAGAGACGGAGCCTTTCCTTCCAGAACGTTGAGCATCATGTTCTTCAGCTCAGACCTCCCTTCAGGAGTGCTCTCGATTATCTCTGCCATGACTTCAACAAGGACAGCGAAAGCATTAGCTCGGTAATTTTTAGCCCGGTGCGAGATCTTAGACCAGGGCTTCCAACACCTCGCCCTGCTAACTCCGGCTTCCTTGGCAAACTGATTGAAAAATCGGCGAACACGATCAGGGGAAGATCTGGTCTTGAATTCTGTATCATGCTCTTCGTCATCTTCTTGCTCACAGAAACCATCAGGATCAACTCCATCGTCGGCCTCCATTGGCTCCTCTTCTCCTTCACCTCCCAGATCGAGAGATGAGTGATGTCCACTTTCCGCGGCCATTCCAATCATCTCATCGTGATGTCTCTTGCACATGGCTGAAAAAATATCACTATTTTCAATTTTTCATTATTTTGATTGTGTTTCAAAATGTTAAGAAAAATATGATGGTTGGTTGCAATGCCAAATTAAATATAATTTATTTTTAGAGAAATTTAATATATTTTATTTTCACTTTATAAAAAAAACTAACGTGTTCCAGGCAAGAGCAGGAAGTTTCTGTTCTCGAGAAGATACTTCGATTGACTGTAGGTAAGCTCTAGTCCATTACGAGCTTTGTTCTTGTGATTCTTCTCCGGAAATCCACATAACAACTGTCCGTCTCTGTTGAATTTCAGATGCTTGTAAACGGCATTGTAGAAATCTCTCGAAAGCTCGTTCAAATGATGGGAGCAGATCACTTCATTTTTCCATCGGGAAATATCGGAGTCTTCATTGAGAAATAATCCTTCGAAACGACAAAGCGAGAGTGCCATTTCATCATGTGCGCCGAAGAAATCTCCATTCGTGTTTTTAGCGAGAGACGAAAGTCTGCAACAATAAATTTCAGTATCGTGAGTCAATTTCCTAATCCATGCGATCTACCTTCCCCCTCCCCTTCCTCGTTCCCCGGGGAAAATGGTTCCGCTAACCAGCACATTGAGTTTGCTGAGCATTTCGAATGCACGATACTGATCGATGAAAAAAATTGAACGACACCAAATAAATTCATTAATTTAATCTTTAAAAAAACATACTCGATGAACTCATTCGAACATGTTGACTTGGTAACTGCCGAGAGCGGACGCTGAAACTTCTCGTGAGACGATGTTTTCGGAGTCGCGAAGTAGCACTTCCGGATCTTCTTTCCTCCAGATGACTCATCCTGAATAAAAAAGTTTGAAAAAATATTTCCAAGTATATACCTCAGGATCTTCCACTGGTGATACCCCTCCATTCAGGATGAATATGAGTAGGAACAGATTCGATAAGAGTCTCATGCTGTAATTTATTTCGGAGAATTACCAGAAGAACGAGGAAAATGAGTAACAGGGTGAAAGTGAAATGCAAAGAAAGATGAGAAGAAGAGGTAAACAACTCCCTTCCCTTTCCCCACATCACGATAACAAGAAAACGAGAGTGAGTGAGGGACGAGATGGTGGGGTGAGAATGAGAGAGACGAGAGGGAGGGAGAAGAGTGAAAGGAGAAGGGAGCGGCGAGCGTTAACAACATCTCTTCCCTTTCTTTCCATACCCAGAATTGTGAATAGTTGAATAAAAGTATATATTTATATACAAATTTCTAACTAATTATATAGCATACAACGGATGAATTACAACAAAATCATTAAAAATGGAAAAAATTGAAAATAAAAATAAAAATATTTGTTAGGAAAGTAAATCAGCGAAAATCGCGATTTTTCGCACACTCAGAGTGATATTTCTAAGTTCATCCACACATGATCTCCTTCAAATTGTTTCCATAGATAGCAATGAGGTAATATTACTAAAAATCTGCTACAAAAAACCGGGCAAGTCGCTTGCGGTTTCAACGGATTTTAATTTAAAAAAAATAAGATGTTTGAGCAATTTTGCCTTTTCTCAACAAAAAATTTACACATTTTTTCGGTACGTTTTTTCTTCTAAATAATTTATAAATATGATCCGATGTAAGATAAAAATACAACAAACTTATTTGGATGTCTTTGACACGATTTAAACAAAAGTAATTCTTCGAAAATCGCGATTTTGCCAACTTTGAAGAGATATTGCCAAGTACATCCACACCCGATTCCCTTCTAATTTTTTTCTTAGACGTATTTTAGATAAAAGTTTCTATTTCTGAAATAAAAACCCGGGCAAGTCTTCTACGTGATAGGCAGAAAAAATTTTGAATCGAAATTTTTTCATTATTTTTTGGTTTTTCGATAATAAAATTTTTGTTTCGCATCTGGCTGAAAAATTCACGAAGTAAAAATGGTTTAAAATTTTTTTCCGGATTTTTTGAGCCAAACCGCAGGTCTCTAGCACATCTGGGAGCTGAGAAACAGTATAGCCAGATCCGGAACCGGTAAGTCTCTAAAAACCGGTCCTGGGACAAAAGGCTAATATTTTTCGAAATCTTGTCTCTGGGGTATTATTTCACAATGGTATGGTCGAAATCAAGCAAACTTTTTGCAAGTTGTTCTCGCGTTGCTTCGTTTTCTCGCGATACCTGTGATATGCGATTCTTCTTTTCTTTTCCGCAGTCGCAGATTCGATTGCTCTGATCGCCCTATTGATTACTCTTCCGAGGTGCGTAATTGTACTTTTTTTTTTATAAAATCAAGTTATTCACAGGGAAATCGCCTACGAAAATCTTCTCGTGGTAGAATTCAATGGCATCTGCACTTCAGGGTCTGTCATGCTCTGTTGGGCGATATACGGTACACTAGCTAACAACACTCGTCAACTAAGAATATGTTTTGAGGGTTGCTACTGTCAATGTTCTCCCTTACGAGCGCACTATTCGCAGCTTCATTCGGCTTGAGATTAGGAGCCATATCAAATCGCGACTTGACCACTTCAGTTGGATGTATTATCTTCCAAATGTATATTCTTCATCTTTCAGCAACTCGCTGGAATCATTTTTCTTTCTATAGCAGTCAACATTCCGTTCGGTGCCATGTATGCGTAGAGACCGCAAGCTCCGCCCACTTTGAGGGGAAAGGAATCTCACCAAAACCTGCGCAAAGAGTGCACAATTCGAATACGCAACCAAATTGAACAATTTAAAGTGTTTTCGATAGCTATTGGCCGGCTTCACAAGTGTCTCAAGGTGCATCATGATCTGGCTACAATAAGTTGGTCAAAATCGATAATTAAGGTTGTTAAAACGTCGTTTAATGGGGTTCCAGTGTTCGGATCTTGATGCACCTTGACAAGGTGACTAAGTCGAATATTTTAGGAATTTTCGAGAAAAAAATAGAATGTTAGCAACTTTCCTGAATTTGTGCACTCTTCTCGAAGATGAGCGAGTACGCGTATTTATTTTCATCCGATTATCGCTAAATACAGTGTGAGCGTGGGCGGAGCTAATCAAATGAGAGGGAAGGGGGGCTAGAGACACGCAAAATCACTCTTCCTCCGTCTCCCTCCGTCTCGCTCTCCCCCCTGTTTCTGACCCGGCGTGACTAGCGCGCACTCTCTCCTGACCACCCTCCTTGTGCACTCTTCTCGAAGATGAGCGAGTACGCGTATTTATTTTCATCCGATTATCGCTAAATATAGTGTGAGCGTGGGCGGAGCTAATCAAATGAGAGGAAAGGGGGGCTAGACACACGCAAAATCTCTTTCCCTCCGTCTCCCTCCGTGTCGCTCTCCCCCCTGTTTCTGACCCGGCGTGACTAGCGCGCACTCTCTCCTGACCACCCTCCCTTCTCGCCCTTGAGCGTCGCAAAGCGCAAGCTCGACTCGGTGAAACTATGGTCGGCTGAGATGCGGGAGATCGGCAGAATAAGCTCCGCCCCCTTTCCCTCTCGACCCGTATTTCCCTCATCTACCACAATGCGTTGCGCGCGTACTTCTTGGGCTCTAGCGCAGCTCAGGGAAAAGATATTGACAAACGGCAAAAAGGATGATGTTATTGGGACCACGAGGGACAGTTTGAACACTCTTTCGACCCCATTGTGATAAATCGGCAATCCACCTTGTGGTCTCTATGTATGCGTACTCTTGTTCGATTGGTTCTTCCCTTCATGCAGCTGCTAATATCTCGTGCATACTGGAAGTGAAACAGAACAAGATGGGTACATATTTCCTTTTTTTTTCTAACTCCATTCCGGCACATATTGCAGCAGTAATCGATCAACTGGAACCGTTCACAATGGTCACAACTGCGTCATTTATGTTGATTGCTGTCAGTCTTCTAATTTTGACGCTAATTCTACGTTCTCTGATCATACGAAAGTTAAAAGACGTCGAGGTGAAACTCAAATATACCTGGTGAAAAACAATCCAAGAAGGAAATAATTTCAGCACAATTTGAGCGATCAAACAAGACAGGCACACGCTATGCTGATTCGCGTAAGACACATTCCGTCAATAACTTTTTTTAAATTTCACTCTAGATTGAATGAAATCAAATTACAGGCCCTTAACATTCAATTTCCCGCTAATTCCTGTTACTACTTGGCATTTTTGCTATTCATGCTGAATTCGACAGGAATTATAACCGGTGATTGGGTCGAGTACTGGAATGCACCGGTAATTGATGTCAGAAACTTTAGAGAATGAGTTATTCCAGATTTCCATCCTTCAAAATGTGCTTGCTCCCATAACTAATCTGTACATTATCCATCCTTATCGACAGTAAATGATTTATTATTGATCTATCAAAATAAACATTTTTTCAGGAGCTTGTTGAGAATTATGAACCGAGATGCAAAAGCACATACATTTATTCCTATGTCTTCAAATATCAACAGTAGCTAGTAACGAAGCACCTCGAAGATGCTCAAATCTCTGAAAATGAGCGTGCTTCTCAACGAACATAATTTTTTTACGAACATCAAGAAAAAATCATGCCAGCATTACTTAGCAGTATTTCTTTTTAGGACTGAGATTTCTTTTAGAGAGAGAGAGAGACATTATTCGAAGATCAATACGATTTGGCTAAAGGTACCATCAACGATCAGAATTTTTCATGGAAACAATAACAGTACAGTATTCCCAGGAGCCTTATTATCTAGATTTAACGTTTGCTCTCATTAGAATGCACTCGACAATCAAATCATAAAGAAAACATAATTTATTGAGTACTTACTGAAGTGGTGAACGAAGTGGCAATAACAACGACTCTCTTCTCATTATTCCATCCTACCATTCGTAGCAGAACTTCGCGATACGGTTTCATGAGAAGGATTATGATTATGGAATCAACGCAAGGAAAGAAGGAAATGAGCATCATAGAGACTGCTGAGAAGGTCGGCTAAGAGAAGTAAAATAAGGGCAGAGTGACGTTCAGGAAATATTGCAAATAAACGAAAATAAATGGCGTCAGAGTCTGAAAAGGATAGAATGATTAATGTTCACATACGGAATAAATCAATTACACCTGGGCGATTGCTGCGATCAGAATCTGCATTTGCAACACTTTGATCTTCTGGGAAATGTTCTGTGCCTTTCTGATTTGTCTATATGTCATTATTGCCAACGATGCACCAAGAGTGAAAGTAGCAATTTCTACTGAATCTGATAAGAGAAGAAGAATGAATGGACGGATGCATAATTTTCCGTTTCTCTTCAAAAATATGTTTCAGAATCGTTACAATGACATTTCAAACATCCTTACCCAGTAGTTCAATATGACCCATCCATCATTGACCTCTCTCTCGTATTCTTCGAGAAAAATGGACTGATGGTGACGAATATCGTCCAAATTCTCGGGAGAGCCCAATAATACGCATGAAGAAAACCTGCTTACTCATTTGTACTTCCCATTTCCGATTATCGACGCACCAAACAAGCTGAACCAGAATCGTCACAGTAAATAGTGCAATAACAAATTCTGTTTGTGAAAAGAGCGCGATTCGGTGGGGCCTGAAAGGAAAAACTATTACGCCAGTAGAAGTTCGCAAACGCTGCCATCGTCCAATATCGATAGAGTAAATGGATATTAAGAATGATGAAGGGCGCAGCATAGCAGGACGAATAGTAGCAACCGAGCATCTACAAGATAATAGTTTAATTTTTATTATGATTTTATTTTGTTTACGAATCCTCCGAAATCACGATCCGATACGTACGCAAAGGTTGTTTCGGAAGGTATCGATTTCTGAACTTGTTGTTTCTACTGCATATAATTAATCGTTAACCAGTACCGGGTTCGTAACATGGTACACTATGACTAAATAAGTATCGTAGGCAGCGAATATTTCTAGAAGATTTTTGTATGTGCCCAATTCCTTCGTAGAAAACCGCCGAATGAGGTATAATAGTAGAAGATTGAGAAATGTCCCTGTCACTTGAAAAACAACCCATTACAAAGAGGTATGCAACCAAACTTACCGAATGTAAAAGTCATAACAATTTCCAAAATCTCTAGAAGGGCTCGCATGATTAGAATGGTGAACAAACGAACAGTGATCGTGATGGGACCGACAAATCCCCGGAGACATTTGTTATGCATCTGATGATAAGTGCATTATTTTTCTTTAGAAATGCTTATTTGAAGAACACTTAAACGCAGTGGCTTTCCGTGGGAGTTGTCGATTCTCAGAGGACTATGGTATTTACTGTCGCTTTGTTTCGCATAGTGCTTTTTGTAACACATACGTAGGGAACGGTCATTTCTCCTTTTTTTTCGGGCGATCATTGATCATCATTTTAATGGTATTGTCTTGCTTTTCTCATAGCTTGACCGGTGTTCACGATACTCTAGTCGCTTTTAGTGCGAGTTCCTGCCGTTCCCATTATCTCATGTTTGCGAACTTTGGTCGACCACTTATCAGCGAACCTATTAAAGGGGGCAGTGGAACGGTATGCCAGTCCACTCCTTCCTAACTGTCATTCGTGTCTCTGTTCGCAATCAGAAACTCATTCGACGGTCTAAAAAACCTCAAAAAAATGCAGCGACTAGAATACGGATTCGAGTTGGACCGAGACGGACTGATGCAACTGGCGTCAACGTGAGTGAAACACGAATAATCCCATAAAAATATTCAGAATATTTTAGAATTCGTAGCATCTACTGGCCCATCTCCGTCTTTCTAGCTCTTCCTACCGTTCTCTATGTGCTCGTCTACAAAACGCAGATGGATCGTGACTGCAAAATCGCGTTTGTCGCGCACAATGTCAGTGAATCAGGCGCTCTATTTTTCCCACATCAACTGAAGAGCCTTTTTTCATGAATTAATCTTGTCTCAGGTAGTAATGGGTTGCTTTGACGTTCATAGCGGGCTTCTTTATCAAATGTATACTCTTCTTCCGTACCCTGTATTTGGCTGCACCGGAGTTTTGTGTAACGAGAACTTCTCGCAAAGAATTCTCCTGGTGTGTATCATGTTTCTGCAAATCATTGAAATACGCACCGTTACTATGGAATGTGCAGACGGTATTGGCATTCTGGACCATCGCAATGTGTGTTCCGTATTTGTTCGTGATGATGCGCATGCACCAGAAGATGCTCACAGAGGAGAGTCCGTTCAAAATGAGCATCAGGTTTGATCTATAATTGAGTTAGAAATACGGTTCACCGTCTCGTCATTTCGTCCGCTCGGTTAGCTTAGCTCGTACCGAATAACCTGAATTTCCTGTTACCAGGACTGTGATCCGAATTTCAAACTACTGATCAAGCCACAAAACATCTATTACGGATGAATTACAGATCGCAGACGGTGCTCATGCTTGCGATAACGCTTATTCTTGTTTCGAATGTATACGGTTTCGGAGCCTGGTCGGTCGAGTCTTCCGAGAAAGAACACATTTTGAAAGTGGGTGAAAAGGAAAGAACATTATGATAGGCAATTGTATCTGTTGTGTATTTATCCTGTTGCGTGAAGACCCCTTGAGCGTCGTGGTAGTCGTTTATCGATTGAGAAGAATAACAGAAGAATAACGTAGTAGCAGTAGGGAATCGACTAGAAGAAGAAAGAGCAACGTCACTTTAGGCCAGGGCAATAATTGCACAACACGGGATTACGGTATATTGATAATCAGGGAATTCCGTGCGGGACGCTCAGACTTATTACTTGAATATTCTATTCTCGTATACAACAGTATCACTTTCAGATTCCCAGCATTGCTTGGGCTACAAATCAGAGTCGAAATTTTCTTGTGTTAGGAATGATCTACGAAGATATTGGCTTATTCGACCGGGGTAAATTCGTAGTGTCATTTCCGGAAAGCAATAATGTTTCATCTAGCAATGTACTTACTGATGTTCTCCATTCTCGTTTGCTTCTCATACTATGTTGCGGTCACATACCATGCAGTGTTTCGCATTTCAAAATCGGTTTGATAATTTGTAATTGTTTTCTCGTTTCACAATGACGACATAGTTGCAGATCAAAAACACACAAAGATCAAAGTCCTACCAGCTTCAATTACGATTCATAATCTGGATGACCATTCAGGTAAATGATTCAAATATGATGATTTAAGCGTACAAAATCGCATACTTATATCTGGCAGGCCTTTTTTTCGTGCACAATGTTCATGCTGCCACTCGGATTCCTTTTTATTTCGCTGGTCACTCCTCTTGCGAAAATATTCCCTGTGTTCCTTATGGCACCTCTACGCTGCAGTCTCATGGTTATTTCAGAAAATTTAAATTGCTAAGTAAATCATGTTCAGGTCATGTACAGTTGCTGTTCCGTTGGCCATTCATCAGTATTTCTGCTTAAGAGCACATGGTTTATGTAGGTATCAAGATTGTTTTTGCTCTCCAAATATTAATTCTTATAGACTGTCCGTCATTGGATCACGAAACGCAAGCCTTCTGAGGCGAGAATATTTAAAATTAGCACATCATCGATGACCATCAGGTAATAATAAATATGATTCCGCCATAATAGCTAATTTCCAGTCTTCAAGCGACGGCGGCGCGTGGTGGAGTACAGCGATAATGCCCCCAAACACAAGTATAATTCGCATTGTAGCTTATTTGGTGCTGAAACAACTTGTCGTACGCAGAAACACAGTGAAAAAATCTTCATTATAATAAAGAGAGAACACTCATTTTCTTCAATCAATATCGACAGAGTCCATCGATTGCGTGGTTTTCTTGCGGGATTGCCGCTCGCGATTCGCAACTTCTTCCTGGAATCGTATCTCTATTTTTTAGGACCCAGAAAATTTATTGTTGAACTAAGAAGTGAGTGCACCCTTCTCTCAGAATGTACGCATCGTAAGGCACTACAAACATCAGAGGAAGTGACGTGCAGTCGTCGCTAAGTGGGAGACGAATCTATTTTCGAGAAGCTATGCACCCACAGTAGAGTATAGGCATGGCAAGATATATTCTCCCATCCACGCATTACTTCAAAGTACATCATTATGAAGATGTCATCTTCATATCTTTTTCCCCTTTTCGCCCTAACAAGTGAAGGACGAGCAAATATTCATTCATTCTGATAACCCTATACTTACCCCGATGGCATCTTCGCCCGAGACCATCTTCCTGCCACGAATGCACGTGAGGAAGATCATGAAGAAGAGACCGATAAATTCGACGAGGGAGATCACTGAACGCACATCATGATAATATATTCGATGAGCTGGTCTGTCAGAGTGTACAATCAGTCGTTTCTCTCTCGGTGATGTTTCTCTCTCCGAAAGATGAGAAAAGGACTAAGTGACTTTATGCTGACAAATCATTTGATGAGAATAGCGATACCTGACAGACCGAGCCAGAGGCCTGCGTGGCCGGCGATGTCGGACAGCATCGAGACGAGCTACAACATTCGGTAGTTTCTCCATTTCAAGTTAAATTTGCCTACAAGCTCAGAATTTTATCGAATGTTTCTTTTATTCTCTGAATGCTCACCGTGTAGGTCGGACCCTGCGCGTACGATTGATACTGCAGTGTCTCGTAGTACAGTTCGAACATGAGTCCGTTGCGGCGGTACCTTCATGATAATACGATAAACGCGAGCTTGTTGATGTCAATTAACGAGAGAAATATGAAATGGTCAAGTTCGTACCATCTAATGCACTCGGCGGCACCCTTGAAGTTAGTGTTGGCGTACTCGCAGCTTCCGTACTTAAAGTTAATTATATTTTTTTGTTCGAAAATAAGACATCGGATCAAGAGGTATGTGGTTTCTAAAACTTACCCCTGGCTTGTCCACTGTCGCAGCTGCTTCCGTCGTGGTTTCCGCGATAACCGCCCTTCTCTTCCTTCCTCCTGATCCGACGGGGCCATTTGAACCATCCGCGCTCACGAATTTTGCGCTCGCCGATGCAAGAGCTTTCTTCTGCAAAAATTCTGATGCATTGATTATATTTTCGACGATGTTACTGAATGCCTGTTCTAAAACTAGATAGCTTCACAGACCTGTAGCTCGCAGGGCGTCGTGAATCCGTCGACATTGACTCGTTGAAGGAACGTGATGTCGATGAGCGGATTGGTCTTGAGGCCTTGGAGGTCTGAAGAGCTCTGAAATGAGAAGCAGTGAGCAACAAGCAATATTTATCGTTGTGGAGTGAGGGGATAAGAAACGTCTATCAAACTGACATTGACTCGCTTGCATTCCGAGTTCAGCCAACAGTTTTGCCATGAGCTTTGGCAGACGGATGCTGATGGCAATTTCCCCTGATCCCAATTTGAGATGTTTGGCTTGTTGACTCCCGTTGGAATGAAGTCGAACAATTGGAAGAACTATAAGCGAGGATAAATTACATTTATGTGTCACTTCATACCTGGTCACACTTCATGTCAATGGTCTCTTTGTGATTGTACTGATCACAGTACTTGTAGTCATCATACCAACACGGCCAGTCGTCGATCGGTTCGTATGGATCAGCGAACATGATGCAACTAAATATCACTCTACTCATTTCTTCTAAAATAGAATTCTTCTGATGTGCAACTAAAATGTTAAAAAAAAGCAGAAGCTTAGCGAATTTTGAATGATTGCTGACGTCTTGCACGTTTTCTCCGACTTGCACGGCCAACCCTGGATAACGGTGAACTTGTCGCTGTCGTAGATTTCTGGATATTTCCCACGGCAATCGTTTGCCGTCGCTCCAACGGAGATAATGTTGATGGCTTCTGCGCAAATTCATTAAGTTTTTTTTTCGCCGGTAAAGCATTGCAAATTGTTACTTGCAAGCCAGTCGGTAGAGCACTTCGAGGAAGTCGTCGTCGTAGTGCGAAGTGTGGTCTGCTGAAAGTGGAAATATTTCGTTTGACGAGTAGGCTAAGTATCTCAGAATATAATGAGACCAGATTCTTTTTCAGAATGAAAACTGTAATACCGTTGTGGTCGTCTTTGCCTTCACTGTGGTCGTCGTTGTTGTGCCCTGCAAAATACTATTTCATTTGGGATTTACCAAGCTTCTCAATTCCCAAACATGACGGTACATCGTAGTCGTCCGAGTCCTCATTGCCGTCTCCCTGTCGACCTCCTCCTTGTCCGTCTAACAATACTCCCCGTTGCCCCTGCGTGCCCGCCGCCACCTTGTACTGAAATGTTTCCTACTCATACACGTCATCAGGAGCAAACGTTGACGTGAATGCATTGAATGCAATACGCATTTGACAATTGTACCTTGGCGGACGGGTAGACGCCGTAGGTGACGATCTTATGGAGCGTCGATTCATTGCATGGTGGCAGACAGTCGCACACTCGACGACCGTCAGAGGAGTTGGCAGCGGCAGTGAATGAGGTGAGATTGAGCAGACAGAGCACTGCAGATGCGTATGAATCATTGCGAAGAACGAATCCATGACAAGGATGTAAGACACCGAGAAACATTTTTGACAGATATTCAACTCACTATCCGCCGGCGTGGCGCAGTACGTGTGCTGATCGGCCTTCCTGTAAAGTGGATCGACGCACTTGCAGTGTTCCCAGGCGAGTCGCTGGAGAAACGAGTGCTGGCACGAATTGAAAGTGTACGTGAAGTTCTGAGATTTATTGTATTGTGTTGGCCCTTGTGTTATTCGTGGAATTATTTCTTGAGATGTTTAGATGCACTCTTCATTTTGAAAAATATAACCAGAGCCACATTGCTGTGACAGAAGACTCTTGGAGACAACGGATCATACATCAGAAAGATCCTTAGTAGGGTCTGTCTATTTCTGTTGACTATGATCACGGGTTCTACTCACCGCATAGTAATTCTCAGGCTCCTGCCCCGGCTTCGTGCAATTTCCGTACGGTTGGTCGTTACGACCCATCATTATCTGCATTTGTAAATTCTCAGTTTTATTGTGAAACAGGAGGAAGGTCTAATGATATAATAACCCTCGAGAATGCGATCATCGCTTGACTCGAAGCACCCAGCTTGAAACCGTTCTTGCTGAAGTCCGGATAGTCCTCGGGGAAGTGAACGATGGCCCGACTGAAACAATGCTTTCGGAAGCAAAAGAAAACCAGATCCTGAGCCTAACATTCCTAAAAAAAAGAGCAATTTCACTTCGGGAGCACCAGTGATCAGCGAGAGTCTGTGTTGGCAACACTCTGGAGGCAGTATGAGCGAGATCATTGCTTTTCCTCTCTCTTTTTTTGTACAAAAGATGGCCACAGAGAACACGAGGTTAAAATAGTTTTTGATCACCAGTTAAAATTGTGAAAAAAAGTCATGGCAAAATCATACATGGTCGCGCTGTCCGTCGTGGGCAGAAAGTCGAACAGCGAGAAGCGCGGCGAATCTTGCTGAAATCAAGTTTCCAGATTCTAGGTCCAAGTGGATATGTTTATAAAGCTTAGAAACGGTCTGTCAAAGATCTGAGAATGTTCAACGCACATTCACTGTCATTAACATGCGAAGGCCCTGTTCCGCGCCCGGCCTCGTGACCTCACGATCCGCAACGAACGAATAGCACACGCCGTAGTCGGGATGTAGGAAGGGCGTGAAGTCGACGCTAAACGTTTTCTGCTTATCCATTTCGTATATCTTGTCAATTTCTGGGATTGGTTTTTGATAATCACGAGTAAATATCTTTTGGCAACGGGTGAATAACAAGAAAATCACATACGAGCTACACGTCTTGCCCATGAATGTGCACTCAGTGACGATATCCGTGAACGCGTATCCGGCCCGGAAGCGATCCGCCGCACTCAGCTTGTGCATCAGCAATCTGGGCATGTTATTGATTATTCCCAATTATTTTGATATGTCATCCGTTTTAAAATTGTAAATTTAGTGATAATAAAACGATCAGTGAGGGGCGGGAATTCAACCTGAGCATGGTCCTCGCCCGATTCAGTCTCTGCATTCTCATCATTGACGTAGAGAATCCGTAATCGTCCTTCGTGATCGTCTTCAGCTCGAATTGCTCGAATTGCTTGAGCATCTTCGCGATCTCGGCGTACGCGGGGTCGGAACTGTAATCGAAACATTTTTCTCAGCTCGAAAAATATTCAGAGAGATCGTACTCGACAATGCTCCTTTTCATGGGATTCTCATTACAGAAGCTGAACAGTGGAAATTTCTGAAATGAACAGAATTTACTTGGTTATTCAATTATTTTGATAACCTGTGATTGCACTCCGATAGTCAGCTCAGTGGAAGAGGGATATTTGAAATACTTGAGGATGACGTTGATGGAGATGAAGATGAAGAGGGCGACCCTGTGAATATTCGGAATGCATCGTAAAGCAGCTTATTCGTTATCACTTACATTATGAAAAAGACAATCGTGTAGATGATCGCCAGCCATTTAACACTCGTGACAATCTTGTTCAGGCAGACTACAGTACACCATTGCGAATAGTCCTTGAACAACTTCTTGAACGAGAGACCCCGTTCAACCTGCAAATCAAATTAATGTCGTATGAAATATGGTTAATCTGTTCTAAATAAAATATTGAGAAAACGCTTACCATGTCTCGAAGTGATGTGGCTAGTCGAAAAGAAACTAACAAAGCTTTGGCTTCTCTTTTCCCTCCCGTCACCAAGGCTTCAATGGTTAGGCATCTCTTTGAATAGAGAAGTAACTCGGAAGATAAGTGAAGGAAATGAGAATGAGCTCCTCAAAGATCTCGTACGAGAGTTATTCAAAGTTATTCACATACGCAGTTTGCTTGATTTGTCGAAGGGAGGGTGAGTCGTGTTGAACTGAGGTTGTTCATTCAATACTATCAGATCTTGAACTTTCTCCATGAACAATCAAGTATATCACAACGAACTCTAAATATGCTCAAAAGTTTGATCAAGGCAAGGGGATATTGGCCAATTTGCACCGATGGTTATACCAAATTCAAGGCACTAACTGTGCACGCAATTCCACCCATAAATATTGTTGCTGTTCTGTTGTAATCATGTTTCTCGATATCTACCGACACGCTGCAATTTACCTTTTTTTGGTTCTGTTTGTTGTGAAGTCGTAAAAAGGATTATGTATGAATGCTCCTGGGGGAATGCAAATTTTGTTAGGTAGAAAACTTCCTTTCTTTCGTTTGTATGGAGCGAGCGCTTGACTTACTTTCTGCAGCATTCCCTGCTCTTCATTCAACAATTTTCATTGTTGGAATTAGTTGCAATGCCACGCTCCTTACTGCCGTATATTTCAGGACCCCGCAACCACTCAGAGTACGTTTCAGAGATAATTTACGTGATTTTACTTTCAAAACAAAAAAAATGTTCTTCAGTCCTACTCCGTAATGATCACAGCCGGAGTTCTAAATGATATTATCACAATCTGCATCGATCTCTTCACAATGAATCGGTTGGCGGAAGTTTTTCCGACATATATAAACCTGAGTTTTTGTTCAAGCATCCTCGGAATTCCGGGCAATATGTTCTACATCTTGTCCACTGGTCCTTGTTCCTTAATCTCACCACAAGTTTGCTATTGGGCATACTGCTACCAAATGGCGAGCATTCTTTACTCGATTTATGCTATGGCCGCGAGTTTCGCATTTCGGTTAGTTATTGTTTCGTCATTTACCAACATTCACGATGAATTACTGCATAGATTGTGGGTGCTACATCTGCAAAGTCCAAAGAGCGGGAATGTATTGCTAATTATGATCGCTATATTCATTCCACCAGCTGTAGCAATGGTCAGTGGAAAACGAGTAGATTTATAAACATATCAAATGCAATTCTTTTTCCTCAAAATAACATGGATTTTCAGTACCTTTTCACATTTGACCAGGGAAACGTGGATTATATTCGAAAAATAGTGAACGCCAGCTTGCCGATGTGCCTGTCGGAGGCAGGCGCACTAACAGGCATGCTTCACGCTCAGTTGATATTACCCAGATCATCAATCTACGCCACGGATAACTGACGTCGTGCTCTATTTCTTACCAAAAACATATATGGAAAATTACCCACACTTCATTTTGCATAACCGAATGCCATGTAATTGTTTACAGGCCAATCCGGAATGACTCCAATATCGGTAATCGTTCTTGGATACGTTGCAGCCACGTCGGGACTTGCATACGCAGCTTGCTTGGTCTGTAGAAGGAAGGCAAGTCATGTAGCTTTGAGGTTGCTCATTTAACACTATCAGATCTTGAAATTTCTTCATGAGCAGTCAAGTATGTCGGAAAGAACACTAAAGATGCACAAGAGTTTGATCAGGGCAAGGGAATTTTGAATTTATAAAATCTGAGCACCCTAAACGTCTCATTGAAGGCTCTAACGGTTCATGCAATGATTCCTCCCATTAATTTTGTTGCCATCGTTTTGTACGCGATAATGTTCTTCGGGATCTATCGACATGCTGCAATGGAACAATCTTCCTTCTTCGTAAGTTCCAAGTTGTGCTTAACATTTTCATCGCGACAAAAATAGAAATGAAAATTAGCCAAAATCGTATCGTGCTTTTGAAATCCTCAGCAAATGGATAGCGAGTTATCGATTCCCCGGGAAGAGAGAAATGGAGATATGTAGAAGGTAGGCATATAGATCACTAGGCCCCACCCGGCATCTTCCTTCATTCACCCCCTCTAACGCAAAATTTAGTGTGGGAAATTTATGTGTCATTGTCAGCTACGTGTTGAATGGAAAAAAAAACTCACGATATTGCATTAGGTGATATACAAACATTTTCAGATTTCAACACTACCCAGCATTTTCGTGCCGCTATGCACACTATATTATGTGGAACCGTATCGACAGTGAGCAAACCAGAATTTTTTTACATTTACATCTGAAAATGTGCTGCAGGTTTGTCACACGTCGAAACCGTAGTATTTCGCTCATTGCTCAACCATTATCGAGTTCAATGACATCTGCCACCATTGCTCAGCGCAATACCTCGAATATGTGATCAACTCCGTGTTTTCACGGTTCTGTGTACATCTTTGTCACATCTTCTGCAAATTTTGCAAAAATAGCATGTTTCTTGCTTCCAATGAAAGCTGAGCTGCAAAACTCCGACAAATATTTCCCTGGAGGATATTATTAATCAATGTTCGTATTTGCTTGTTCTTTCTGTGTTGATGTCTGGTTCTTGAAAATTATATTGCACGTTATTGTATTGTGGAAAATTGTATTGGGACAGACAAATGAAGTAAAAACTACTCAAATTCGCACACACTCTCACCGAGCTATCCTTTGAAAGAGAATACGCCGAATGAGTGGTTTTATTTTTCCAGTGCATCGTTTAATGTAAAATAATTTGCAATTTCATGCTTACTGACAATGAGTTGTTTCTCTTCACTGTAAGAGACATCAAAAACTGCATGATTTTTCACTATTGTTTCATACGAGAAAATTAAAAGGTGCACATCATTGTAAAAACATTAAATTTATTTATTTTCGAACAAAAAATTGAATATCCTAATTCATGACACGTGTCTTCAATTCGGCAGTGAAAGTTCATCGCTTGTAGCAGTCCTGTAGTGAAAAATGAAACATATTTAGCCCATATTTAGCCTCCCAGCGCTTCGATTTACCTCGACTCCTTTGGGAATAAATCGTTGTGAGTACTTCACAAAATCGGTCAGCGAACACATCCCGGCCGTGCACTTCATTGGCAAGAAAGTACTGTAGTCGATGAGATCAGTCTCGGAATCCGGAGCGAATAGGATCTGGAAATGACGATGAGTTCTGGAAGCTCTAGATGCTCACCTTCACATAATATTGCCCGTTGCTCTCCCACAACTCGAAAGCAAGGACAGATGCGTAGTACGGATTTCCAGAGCCGACGATTGCTTCCTGATTCATAAAAATTTATTGTTCGGTCAACGAACAATCGAGGACGCAATATCGGACCCTTACCTTTACACCAAGCGACAGCATGAGCGCGCGTTGAATTGTGTCATGCTGAAGTGAAAAAAAAGTTAGTCGAATTGAAATACTAATCGGATATCATTATTACGATCTCACAAGCAAACTCACCGCTGAATAGGCAAAGTACTTGGTTGTGGTGGAATTGTTAACAGCGCCCCACATATTCTTCACGAGTTCCCTCAGCATGAATCCGCCTCGCAACCGAAGCAATTCTGTGTCTTCAGGGAATCCGAATCCCGCTGTAGAACAACAGTCATTTCATTGAATTTACCCCTCCTTTACGTGCTACATCACATTTGACCATTTCCTTCGTTTTTTTCGTAGTAAAAATGACATGAAAAGTCGGGAACCTTGTCCATCAACATAATCCTCGGAGTCCTCGAACGCTTGCTTGAGCCCGTAATAGAACTCGTCTGTTATCCACTCGGGCATCGTTAGGTTGAAGTCGCCTTTCTGCAAAAAAAAATTCGATAAAAAACGAAGCGTCAATGCGATCAAGAATTTGAGAAAGCAAAGTAATTATTTTTACGATCAATGCGAGCCGACCAGAAGAATGCAGTAATAAGCAAGGAAGAATAGGTTCGTCAATTACCTCCACTCGCAAAATTCCCCACATATGGGCGATTGTATACGAGGACACGTTGAAGGCCTCCCCGGAATTGGCGTTGATCGCGTCGAACAGTGGCTGAATGGATTTGTTTTTTTTCAAAGAAAGGAAAACAAAGCAATATACCTGCTTCGAGGCGAGAAACTCCTGGAACGCCGGCTGAGTCTCTCTGTTCTTGCTCAGTTGATCGGCGCGAGGACACGAAACGGCCACTTCTAGCTCCTGTATCGGTTACTCATGCTTCCGTATGGAAGGAAGAATTTCTATTCAATTTTTAACTCTGATTTAGTGTTTAAACGATTAGACGCATTATCTCACCCGGTCTTCTTCATAAGGCCTCGAGTGCACGCCAATCGGCGTCCACGACGATGGCCATCCATTCACGTCCGATGGGAAAGTTGGCGAGTCTGAAATAGTGGTAGAAATATGGACGATCATCTCTCGATTTGTGAGAGTTGTGAAGATTGCAATTTTAGAAAAGTATTGACCAACCCGAATAGAAAGCAGCCAGATTCGCTTGGGCAGATTCGATGCAACGGGGAGTGTCCGCAGAGCGAACGGTTGTCTGCAAAAATAATTTCCAATTATTCGTTTTAATAATTACTAATTTCGTTAAACCGAACGCATCAAAAATGCTAGGGCAAAAGTCCAATACTGAAATACCTCGTATCTACTATACTTCCTTCCGACCAATCCCGTTTCCTCGATGTACCTCCTTCTCAATCGCTGTCCCTGCTCGAAGTGCTGCCGCATTCCCGTCTGAGGAAGCATTTTTATATTCGATTTGAATTTTTCAGTCTAGGAGGCAGTTTCTTTGCTTATTTGAAAAACAAGAACTATTTTGTAACTCACCGTGGTCAGCTCACCCCATGGCACGCCCCAGAACGACTCCTGGTATGGGTCAGTAGGATAACATCCTCGCGGTGTGCGCGCACCATGTCGCCAGATCTGATATTATTGTGAACTCGATGACTTCTCTAAGCAGACAATGATGAGAGTTAGGACGATAATTAATCCCTAGTCAAGCGTAGAAAGTAACTAACCGTCTGCGCCAAGACCAGTCGATCATCGGCTAGGGCTACTGAGACAAGAGTAGAGAGGAGAAGAGCGACGAGTAACCGCATCGTTCGAAGAGTGGACGTGTGGGCTGAGATTGGGTGCTTTTCTATTCCTAGCATCGGCTGAGATAAGACTAGAGTGAGCACGAGTCGTTTATTCATTTCACACACACTCTCGCCGATCAGGTGAAAAGCGACCCGTATTGCTTTTCGATAACAGTTTCCGGATATGACTCATGTGGAGGTTGACGATAACGACGGTTTATAGAAAAGCACGATTGAAATCCGGACCATGGCTCATTTACGACTAAAGTCTGTAGAATTTGAGGTGGAGTGAAGCGCTGACTCATACTCATCAAATGAAAGCTCGGCTATGATTCTCAATTGGTTTTATTTTGAGTAATGAGTGCACACAGATTGCCAATGCAACGAAGATTGACGCAACCAATCTGAGAGCAAACATTAGCCAGACGAGTTGGCCCTCTCTCCAAATGGCCTAGTTTCTAATCACCATGACCAGAGAGAGGGTGTTCTGAATGAAGAAGTATCGAGATATAGAGAACACTAGATCAAAAGATGAGTAGGTGATGAGGAGAATCTTTTGGATTAACCCAATACGCTTCACATTCTGCATTTTCTCGCGCAAACACATCTGTCACACTGAACACGTAACCAATTGACCAAAATTGAAATGCACTGACCGTGAGGCATTTTAATATACAGATATATGTATTTTGAAGTTACAAACGGGACCAACACATCATGTCCATTTTCGAGAGCAGCAGGTGCAAATATCACCCTTTTCACGAGCTTTGCACGAGTTCATTTCTCCTTTTCTCAGTCCATTGACTTCAGTGCAACGGATGGCGTCTCAAATATTCATCTCGCAAGATCTCGAAACAGTCGTTAGCTTTGTTCACTGGTGCTTCTTCGCCATTTCTGCATTTTTCAATGCGATCGCCACTCTTTGTTTATACAGGCAAGCACCGGAAATGCAGTCAGAGCTCGTTGTCTACCTGTACGCCATGCAGGTTAGTCGGTGATAAACGTTGAAAAGTAAGAAAAAATAAGTTATCAGGTCAGGTCGGGGAGTGCCTCCCACTCTGATTCTTTTTGATGAAAAAGGGTTTCACATGAACCGTAACAACTTCTAGGCGATCGTCCTCTTGACTGATCTCAATCTGGAAGTGCTCGTACAACCCTTTTTCCTGTTGCCTGTTCTTGGTGGATACTGCAAAGGCATTCTATGCGAGTGGATACACGTTCGATACTCATTGGTATGTAATTCTATTGTGGTTTTCCTATTTTCATACTATTAGCATACCCTCTGCTTTTTCAAATAGTCACTTCTCCCGAACTCCCATTTTTTTGCAATACGAGAGAAGCGAGAGAAGTGAGGAATGACACATGAATAAAAATGGGGGAAACCTTACAAAAATTTGATTTTATTTCAGCTGCTCTCGTTTCTCAACGCGGGTGCCATTGCTTTCTGTATATTTTCGTGCTTCTGGTGCCGGCATCAGACGATCGTAACGGGGAGATTCAAATTTAGCTTGGTTCGGAATACTGATAACAATTTAGCGTGTGCCACTCCTTTCATTACTCGCTCTATAGTACGTTTCTCGGACAAGAGCATTTAAGAGCCGAATAGCGATCATGAGTTTGACAAGCAAAACTCTTTTGGTAGGTGGGAAATCGAGCGGCTCGCGTGATTGTGCTAGTTATCCTTGCCTCGGCTTTCATCTACGCCTTCCAAACAAACTTTGATGAGAGTCAAAGCGAGCAACTTATTGACCTCGTGAGTTGAATTCATTTTTGAGGGCAAGTGCAACTTCTTTGTTTTTTTAATCCTGGAATAAGAAGGGAACGAGAAAGATGGAAAGCTGTGTGATGAATGTCTGCACAAAATACATTCTCCTTCTTACCTCCTACATTACTCGATTGCAGCATGGGTTGGAGTGGATCAGAGAGCGCGGACCACACGTAATTATCAAGAGAACGCCTAATGTCACACAATTCATTCCGCTAGGCTTTTTTGTGGTATGATTGTTCACCGGTCCTTGTTAACGTCTCCACAAATGAAATGCTCAAATTACAGATCATAACTTTCGCGATCGTATTCGGCGTTGGGATAGTTGCGCATACGTGGTGGCATATTTATCATGGAGTAGGTTTCTGGACATAAATTGCACAATCTCTCGTTTTGCAGACAAAGCGAAGTGCGACCTCGATGAAGCGCATTAGTCGAGCAATGCTGATTCTCGTAGTCCAGGTTGGCAGGCGATAAATATTTCACACCTACCTCAGTATTTTCCATCGTCTCATTTCCTTCATCACTAACTGCAGAAAGATCAAGAAAAAATATGATTGCGACGCGCATTGCGAACATTTTTCTTCTTCATAAGTGTCTTTCATGCTTGAGTTGCTCATTCAGACCCCTTGAATTTAAAATGTGACAAACAAACAAACAAAAAGGTTATTTCAGCTTTGCCTGCCGTTGGCTCTGGTCGGCTTGCCTAATACGCTCTTCGTGTTCTGTTTCATGGACGACACTGAATCAATCCCTTTCGGCAAGCGACAAGTCTCATTCCTTATCAATCGCTCTCCTCAAAGCAGGCCTGTGCTACAGCACGATATTCTTCGTTAACGCGCACTCTGTGCTGCACAGTGTGCTTCTCATCGCTCTCACACCAGCGTACAGGTAATCCTGATGATAGTTGCAAATAGGAGGTAGTTTTGTTGTCATCAATATGCACATATCAATAATCCATTTTTCATGTGCAGACGGAAAGCATTGTTATGCACTTTTTTCTGAATTTTCCTTGCAGGCGATTCGTCGTGCAGTTCTTCATGCGATTCCGTACAGAGAATTCGACGAAGACATTTCAAACAGCAAGACATTTTAAAATAGCAAAAACCTGACGACGGAGAAACGATCAGAAATTAAGATAATTTATACTGAATAAAATCTTTTCACCACACAATTATACAAACATATCTTCCGCTTTTTGTTTACCAGCCGTATCCAACATTGCCGTATTCCTCCGCATGCTATGGATTCATGATTCATAAAAGGGTTTCAGCATATGTCCCTATTCTCCCCCAATCCCTTGCACTTCAATGGAGAGAATATACATTGTTCGTCATCTCGTGAGTGATCTTCGCAAACGTTTCCATCTACTCTCTGTACCTCCCAAGATAGAATAGTGATAGTGAGCAAGAACTGTTTGCAGTCAATCACCCTCAATGTAGAGCAGTGAAGATAAAGGAAGAGTGGAACAAACTGTGGTGTACGAAATACAAATGTACAAATATGAGAAGAGAAGGATATGGGAGAAGGAAGTAACTTTACAATTAGAGGAAAAATTTGAAGGAATTAAATTGTCCGGAAAAAACTCTCAATCTTCAAGGAGACATTAATTCGTAATTCGTTCCCCGTCCTTAGCTTATTTATTTGACAGCGCTGATCATGATATTTTTCTTCAGTCATTGCTTATTTGCAACATTTTTCAAAATTGACTCGTACCACACACAAAAGGCGGAACGTATAGGCTCTATCAACGTCTCTATAACAAGAGGAATATTTTTCGTCATTTGTATGATTCTACCCCTTTCTGTTTGACTGAGTATGGTATTATTCTTGAGCTCCGATAAATCCATCTCGCCCATTGAGCGCATTTCGAAAAAGTGATTTGAAATAAATCTGAAATTAAGTACTTTACTACTACAGACGCTCATTGCGATCTTTGCAAAACGGCGCTCTTGTTGCTCACAAATCTGAATAAATTCATGTTTAGAGTAGGGAAATTCTTCAAAATGGGCAAAGCGCAGTCAAAACCGAGTGCAGCCGATGAACCAAGTCCGACTATTGAAAGGTACTAAGATTTGCTCAGTAAGCATTTTTTCAACACAGATATCTTTTTATATCTTTTTTCTCGTTAAACTAGTGCACAAAACGATTATTTGCAGTGTGGTACAGCAACCTGAGGACATCGGCCAAGGTGAGTATCATTCTAATAATGTTTTTGTGTCAATTTTTGGTTATCGTCTCTTGCAGACTAAAGCGTTAACCGGACATGTGTGTGCACATATTTCGTAAAAGCAATAGTGAAACGCTCGAAAGCGTATGCCAAAAATTTAGAACGATTCCCAGATTCATCTGCACAAAAATTGGAGAGGCTGTGCCAGGGCAGGTAAAAAATTTTTGACCCGAAAGCGATGGAGTTTGCCCTTGCACAGCAATGGGCGATATTGCAGCAGCTGGTCTCATCTGCTGCTGCAATATCGCCCATTGTTTTGAATGTTTCGTAATCAAGTCTCATCGTTGTGTATAGTGTAGGATACAGTCGTGTTGATTATTGGACACGTTATTATTTTGAACCTATTGATTTTAATTATATCATTATGAATGAATTCTGGCAGGCAATTAAAAACAGATAATTTTTTTACCTGCGCTGGCACAGCCTCTCCAATTTTTGTACATTTTCAACTCCACCGAGCAACGAGAAACCACTAAAATGTCGCAAAAATGCGGCAAAAAATAAATGCCTTGGCCGGGCATCGAACTCGCTAAAATATCCTTGGCAGGGCGCCTTACCCACAGCGCTACGAGGCCATGTTCGAAGAGCACTGAGAACTGAATAAGAGCCGCGAAATCGGTGCGTGCAGAAAATCCTCAAAACTTTGCATCGATTTTTCTCGATCAAAGATCAAAATGCGAATTTTTTGAAAACTGATTTTGAATGTCCTCATGGTACCTAACAAGGTCCACTAGGTCTCAATCTATATTTTTAACTTGGCCAGTGACCATTCCCTTGTGAATAAATAATATCTAGGCTCCAACCGAGACAATTGTTGTCGAACCGCAGGCAAAGCCATTGAAGATCTGCGGCACCTGCAAATACTGCGTAAGTTTGGTTCAATTTGTTATAGGTCGTGATCTCAGAATCTAAATTTTTTAAACGTTTTAAATATGGAAAACAATTATTAAATAATTATTCAGCATGGAGATCTCGTGGAGCGGTCTGATCCTGGATATTGCGTGAGTTATTAAGAGTAGTAGCCTTCTTTTCGAATTGGACTTTCATGCAATAAAAATAGTTTCAGTGGGAGATAACCGGAATGATTTGCCTTGGAATCATCTGCTGGCCGATAGCCATCGTTCTCTGCTGCCTGTTCGAGCAGTACGAATGCGTAGTTTGTCATCGGACACAGAACTAGTGACGACGTCGACCTCGGATATCCAGCCATACCTCTCATCCATTTTACTCACTATTCCGCTACAATGTTTACGATCAGTTGCAGTATATGATAAAAAGGCTCCGATTATATCAGACGCTAGTGTATGGTCTCAATTTCCAACGATCAAACCACTAGAGACCTGACAATTGAAACGCGATTATTGTTGTCGAATTGTGATCACTTCTTATCATCCCTCTTCTCTTTCTTCACTGCGTATCGCTCCGTTTTCTTCGCCTGTTTATGCCCTCGTTTTGCTCCTCTTATTTCGTTTTCCACCCCTGAAATGGGCGCTTTCCTCTCTGTTCACTATGCATTTCTCCGAAACTTGCCGTTCTTACTCGCATTTCGGAAGAAAAGTCCAGGTTTGCCCTATCGATCGATGTGTTCTACATAACTTTTTTAGCTGCAATTCAGCCGAAAATAATAAGCATATTCGAACTGCCTGAAGAGTTTCTCAACAAACTCATGCGAAAAATGCTCATTCGAGATCGTCTGAATCTGCGACTAACTTGCCAGTAAGTTTTGTTTTGATGTGGTTTGAAGTGATGGTCTTTCAAGTGTGACATGGAGCTACTCACAACAAACTACTCACAAAAAACAACAATTGTGGTCCATTTTTCTTGCTAGGGTGCTTTTAAACGATCATTTTTTAACCACACCTAATAAAGGTAGTTGCAGCGAGTTTGAGAGTCTCGTGGCCGAATCACATGCCGGGTACTTTGAGCGGGGAAAGATCGGTAGAGACAAACACGATAAGGTGAGCCCCTTTGTTATTGCGTGCAGTGGTCACCACTGATTCGGTTTTTCAGGACAAAATTTTCGCATTTTTTGGAGAGGCCGATTGTGCAATTCAATTCACCAATTTCGAATTCAATGCGATTGGAGCGGAACAACTTCACCGATTGAGATGCCGCCTTTTCAGTAAAATATCAATTTCGGGCATATTTCAGGTTGAGGTAGGTAAATTTCACACTCATCGATTGAAAAATTGGTATGCTCAGCTCGATTCCAATGTGCTCACACTGGACATTGTCCATAAGATCCTTGAACATTTCGAGGTTGAAAAGCTGTGTTTGATCGTGAATCGAGAGTCGCTTCTTGAAGGGTAAGACGGAGAAGTTTGATAAATATTTTACCCTTTTTTTCTTCAGATCACTTACACTCCTCTCAGAATTTCCTACGAGCAAGTGTTCGCTGAATCTTCGATTCTTGCCCGAAGAAAGATTGCTTCTATCGCTTCCTCGCTTGGAAGGACTGTTCATTCGTGGAAAAGACAAGGCGAGTTTTCTATTTCTACGTTATTCCATCAATTATAATCTCAGAACAAGGAAGACGATATTCCTTGGGAAATCTCGAGCGTCGTGTTCTTCAATCTCCTGGGAAAACATGAGAATCTATACTTGCACCACGTGAAAATCACAGCAGCAGAATGTGAAAGAGCACTGCAGGTAAAGATCACTGCTCACACAGGAAAACTGCAAACAATCGTCTCTGGTCCGATCTATCGTAAATTCATGTATATTAGCTTTACGGAATAAATAAAAAAAAATAATGAATGAACATTTCAGAAATTCTTGACCGAGTCGGAAGCACATTCGGTGGAGATCATGCTGAGACATTCGATAATCTCAACTTGGCTGGGAACTCACGACATTACCCAAGATACCGAATCTGGAGACGTGTGCGGAGAGGTAGTAGTAAACTGATGGGGGGTTCTTAACTTTCTCAAAAAAATATATAGCAGATTCGAGTCGAGAAGTATGTGATAAAGAGAGAGAGTTCTCCATGAGCAAACATGCACATCAATTTTCAGTTCACCGCAGCCCACATTTCCGTCTCGCGATTGCATCTTCAGTTTGATTACAAAAGTTCCGGACCCAACAGGGAAAAGTGCCGTGTTCTCGTCAAATCCTCCTCGCCGTTGTGGTCCAATGAAAATGACACCGCTATTTTGATCATGGAGAAGGATTGGCAGTGATAGACCCCGAAATACTTTGAAAAAACTTCGATAAATATGTTAATAACTCTCGTTTCCCCGATTTTCCCCATCTGAAACAACATAAAATCAAACAAGCATACGGGCTTTACGATTCAGTTTTAAAATACGCCATGGGCCGTCTACATATTTTCATCTGCTCTTTTATAGCTAACACAAATTGGAAACATAAAATAGATTCATGAGGACAGATTAGCTAATGGCGAAATTGCAAAGACTCCCACGGCATTTCGTCGTTTTCTGATAAAATTGGTTATCAACATCCGATATTTGCGAGTTACAACGAGCAAAATTGTGTTATGCCCAGTCGAGTGTAGAGTGATGATGAAAAACATTACGAAGCTAAGTTCTGAAAGTACCGTTGACAAATTTGATCATTCGCACATACGATTGAGTTTGTTGGATTTGGCAAATTTAGACAATGTAGTTGAAGAAATCCGTGACTACCGTATGTTACCGAATGAAACAGCCTCTGGAATCGCCATCCCGCCGAAGATAATAAACGACGGAATGGCTAGCATTGTGAGTGAAATGGTCAGCTGTTAAAAAATTCATTTGTCCACTCTAGTCATGAACATCATCAACCTTTTTGATAACCATCAAGGTGCATTAATATTTCATTTTTAATGTTGATTTCTTCTGAGATTTTTTCTTATTCTAAGTCTAAAGGCAAACGCTTCCAACGAAATATCTGTGATTTTCGTTAGTTTCGAAGCAATAACTCTCGTAGTTCAAATCATCTTCTTCGTTCATAATCCACTCTTCGATATGCCACTAACAATCAGCGTACAGTGTTGTACAGCTGTTTTGAAATACGTGAACTCTGATCATTTACAACTTATCGTCCAACACAATAATTACAGTAGACAATTACGTAAGTGTGATAATGGTTTGAGGAAGTTAATTGCAATTTTCCAGGTGATATCGTGGATATGATATGCAATAGAGGTTGCGCATACACACCATCATCGCCTGCAAATCCCACGTAATTTCTGATTACTGTAATTCGATGCAAGAAAAAAGCCACAATTAGCTCCAGCTCCTCACTTCCTTGCACACGCGCATTTGACAACGCTCGCCGCTATTGTCCGTTAATTTTATACGTTTTCTGAACCCATAACTTCGAAACGACATTATTAACTGCGCGAGCTATTGAGGAAGTAGAAATTTGATTCATTCAGCATCAAATGAATTCATTTCTGGATCGTCTCAACGTCGCCTTTCCCTTCATTCATACTGCAATCTTTGCTGTTGGAATTGCCAGCAATGCGGGTCTGATTACCGCAGCGTTGAAGCGAACCCCACGAATGCTCCAAGTGAGGTCCATCTATACATCCTTTTCACCGTAGAATTTTTTCAGTCGTACGCAATCATGATCACCATCGGATCTATTAACGATTTGGTGTCGGTGTGCTGCGATTTTTTCACTCAGCAGCGGTATGGAATCTTCTTCTCTTACCCTTCCTTGCGCAGTCACAACGATGTGATTCTTTACAGAATGTTGGTAGTACCTGGAAATCTACTGTACCTCTCCCTCGGCCCTTGTAATCTGATCTCTCCTCGGGTCTGCTATCTTGGATATTGCCTGCAGTTGTGCACACTCGCCTATTCGTTCTTCATTATCGTCGCGAGTTTTGGCTATCGGCAAGTTGACACTTATCAGAAATTTTTCGATTTTTTCGGGTTTTACAATTTGTTCGCTTTCTGTGATCACAACAAGCGATAGGAAATACAAATTACGTCGTGATTTCAGATTGCTGATTCTCCATCGCGAATCGCCTTCGCGTCGCAATATGTTCATCTTCATGGCAATTCTGTTCGTGATTCCAGCGCTAGTTGGTGTAAGGAAGTTTTCCATTTGGATCGGTTCTTCTGAAATCGTTTCTTTACTAGGGCACATTCACATTTGCGCAAGCCGACGACAATGTTGTTCGAGAATTCCTAATGGAAAACGCGCCAGACTATCTGCTGGAGAAAGGTGCGCTGACAGGTACCATTTTTATTTTTATTTTTCCACGAAATTCAAAATTTTAGGTCACTCCGGGTTCACACCTCATCTCATATTCACTATTTTGTTCATGATCGGTGCCCCATGGCCGTTGTACATTGCGATTCTCGGAATTAGAAATAGAGTAGGAACGCGCAAAGAAAGTTCATTGAAATTTACATTTTACAGATCCTCACCACACTTCGCAAATTCTCTTCGGAAATGTCCGAGCGGACTAGGAGTATGCACCGAGACTTGGTCAGAGTAAGTAACGATTTTCGGATTTCATTCACATAAATATTCGAAAAGAAGGTAATCACTATCGAAAAGTACGATACATAGTACTAAACCTATCTTGATCATATCGACGATTGAAATATCACGTATTGTGGAAGCGCTGTCATTGAATCAATCATGAAACAGTGAACACTCAGGCTCTGACCATCCACGCGATGCTTCCGCCAATCTACTTTATCGGCGTTGGTTTCTATCTTGTGCTCTATTTCGACCTCTACAGGCATTCCGCGCTCGAAAAGGCCATTTACACGGTACACTTTATTGTACCGTTACTTGTAGTTGAAATAAGGAAAAGTGTCAAAAGGAAATGAGATCATGTGAACGCCATTATTAGTATGTCTTCAGGTGAACGCCCTTCCTACTGCGCTCGCCGCATTCTGCACGATTTGCTATGTGGAACCGTACCGGAGGTGCGATTCCTTTTTCTCTCGTTATTTGTCAGATGCTAATAGAAGTTTGCAGGTACCTCTCCTTCAAGGCGACGATTCTCACTACACCACTGACCACACCCAAGACCTCTGTTGTGTCCATGGCCGCATCGATGACTTCTCTAGCACCTAATACTATCGTTCCTCGAAGAAAGTACTCTCAGAGTGAAGTGGGACTGCAGATCACTTGAAATGTTGCGCAGAAATGCTTACAGTAAAAAAAAAGAAAACATTTGACATGAGTAGCGCTGTGAATCTAATGATGTCGTTCTCCACACAATTTTTATCTCATTGATAACATTTTTATTCGTTTTTGATCACTATTTGGACGAATAGTATCAAATTCAATATTATCGGGAAATCGGTTTATTAGCATGATATTTATTTCAATGACAAAAGAATTTGCGCTCGCTTCCGGTCAACTTGAAGAAACCTTTCCTGAAATTATATTCCACATGATTTGGTAGGGAGAGGGGAACTTTTTTCTTACCCTTTGTATAATTTAATGAATAAACTTCCAGCATCATAGAAATTAAGAGTTGCTCCATCATTGACGAACGCATACAGCATCTGCAAAATTCTAGATATTTTATGCTAGAGCCGCTGAATTTCGGTATTGCACGTTCTTTCCCTAAACTGCTGCTGAGGGAGCACACGATTTCCATTTATCCTTACCGTATCATCTGTACCGATTGAGTTGAGACTCGTCGTTTTGTTTGCCCTCGTCCAGCTCACCTAAAATACACTTTTTCATTCCCGATCTCTCTCATCGATCTGACCGTGCTTCCTTTCTTGTAGTAGACAACGCAAGCTTCGGTGGGCGCCTACAACATTCCTTCACAATGAAATAGATAAACTACTTACCAATTCATACGCACACGTAATCTTGCAGTGAAATTGCTTCTGAAAAACTAATTTATTTTATTTTTAATCTGGGTCAAACCAGAGCATCAGTTCCAGTGACGCAAAACACTTTCGTCGGGTCAGTACTCCATTTTCCGCAGCTGAAATGTAGCTTGACAAAATTGGACCAAGAACAGTGTTCACTTTGAATTCTCCACGAATACTGTACTCGTCGGTGCATTCGTTACGGAACAACCAGAATTCGAGCAGGATCTCGGACAGTATCTGAAGTTGATCTTCATTCGTGCAAACTATGATCAGTGCTGAGAGGATGACTCACAAGGGAAGGTCGCTAGGAGGATATGGAGTTTCCGAACGAGACCTGTATTGGTCGATAGGGACCCAAAAGAGAAGTCGCATGGTTATGTTCAAATTTGCTGGCATGCCCTGAGGGCCGAGAAAAATCGATAATTGGATTGCATTGGATCCGCACGCGTCCATTGAGCAGCCCTCTTCATCACATCCGTTGCCCTCTCTCCCATCTCCTCTCGTAGCGCAGTGGATAGCGGGCTTGGCTCGGCCTCTCTATGCCGCTGGTTCGAATTTTCTTTTGTGTATTCATCTTTTGCCGATTTTTAGCAAGTTCGAAAACATCCACTTGTAAAAAATTTTACCTCTAGCGATAACTATTTTGCCGCGTAATAGTAAACTAGTAACAGATAAAATTATATGTTTTTTTACTAAAAGCAGGGGTTTCCAATGATGACGAACTTGTAAATGTTGAAAGGTCACTTGAAATGCAAAATAATAGATTAATTATAAAATTACGAAAACAATTTTGGCAGGTTGATGTTTTCGAACTTGCAAAAAATCGGCAAAAAATGAATACACAAAAGAAAATTCGAACCAGCGGCATAGGGAGGCCAAGCCAATCCACTGCGCTACGAGAGGAGATGTGAGAGAGGGCAACGGATGTGATGAAGAGGGCTGCTCAATGGACGCGTGCGGATCTAATGCAATCCAATTATTTCGATTTTTCTCGGCCCTCAGGGCATGCCAGCAAATTTGAACATAACCATGCGACTTCTCTTTTGGGTCCCTATCGACCAATACAGGTCTCGTTCGGCAACTCCATATCCTCCTAGCGACCTTCCCTTGTCAGACTCTTCACTACTCGTGCAATCTCACCGGTCAGAGCATTATTGACAATGAGACAAATGATGATACTAACCATGATACGGCTCACCGTTGCCGATCCGCATGCGTGTACGCGCCGCTGGTGCAGAATCCGTTGCGCAGCCAGCTCGCGCAACTGAAACCTCCATTTGTATCACTTGAAATTGTCCCACACAACTAACTTTGGGTGCTCAGAACTGGCACATTGCGCATCGGTGAACGCCGCAAATACGGCGAGTCCAACAAGTGCCAATAATCGTACCATGTCGAGAGGGAATGAACGGAGCAAATGAACGCACGCCAATAATACGTTCATTGCAATTCCCATCAGTTCTCGTGAGTGTAGAGTGTTTGACCAGCAGCTCCTTTCCGTTATCGACGAGTTTCACAGATCCATCCCAATTCTTTCGCTTGTTCGGATATTGCATGTTTATTCAGGCGATAGTAGAGCAAGATCGACTCTACTCGTATTGTATGACAATGTGCAATTAACACTCGAAAGAAGCAAAGCCCACATTGTTTTTCAATATCGATGAGGCATTGAACTGTTCACATCGAAGGCACCTGTCATTCTCCAAACAGGAACAAAATAATCAATTCCGAGAAACCAAGCACCTGAAATCTGACAATTGCCGTAACACTGGCTGTCTGAATTTAGCTCATAATGAGGCTGATAAATGATTTAGAGCTGAAATGATCATTCTAAATATCTTTTCCATCGTACTCGTTCAAACTATTAGGTTGGTGCGAAAGTTCCTGCGGGTTTTTATTTTCCAATTCTTCACTCTAAAGCTTTGCTTATCATAACATCTAGCACAGCATAAAATAGCTGGATGTCTGTGCCATACACCAATACTATTGCATTGGCACATGATCGAATTGCAGTGGAGAAATAAATTTTTATGTTAGTGAAATTGCGTGCATTGGCAAAAACATCAAACTTTAGTGACTGGATCAACCGGCTACCACACCAAGGAAGCCTTTCTATAAAATCTGCCCGATAAATCAGTGATAGGGCAAGGGTGGGCGGTTCGAATAGTCACCCTAGATTTGACTTCCAAGAGCGGTATAGAACAGCAGGTTGCTGAAAACCTTCTTTTCGACCGTCCGATCTCGAATCAAACTTTAAGAGACGTTCCAGGAGAGAACGTAGCTTTTGGGAAGAGTCAATGTATGACATTTCCACAACCTATCCCAATATTCCGTGGGTGATGTCCCCATACCAAGGCCTGATAACTGGCCCAATATGAGCGCTTCTGGTGCACTCTCCGAAAAATGCCAGACCCGACCCAAAAAAAGTTGAATTTTTCAACACAATTTTCAATATGCTCAAAAAATCTTGTCCAACGTATTTTTGGACGTAGATTCCAAAAAAATTGGTTTGAAAACGATTGAACAACAATGAAAGGTCGAAATGATCGATTTTCATAATTATTTATTTTTCCTGAAAATGTTTTTCATCTGTGAACTTTTTTAACATGAAAATTCGGAATCTACGTGTAAAACTACCCTAGGCAGTATTTTTTTCATCACCATATTAATGAGTGCCCGGATAGCGTGAGTTCCGGAAGAAGGCCAACCACGCCTTTTTTCACAAAATGGTCCATACCGAGAGGGCTCAGAATGTTTGGCCAACAGTTGTTTGTGCCCCCAATGATGTTTTTTCGTCATTATGAACCTGTTTACGATTTTTCATCAACATTTTGACCTTATTTGTTGACATGACACATCTCGATTTTTTTCACATAAGGGTCCCCCCTTATGTGAAAAACATGGTTGGGAG
>LS487427.1:44924-68614 GCA_900490705.1 Pristionchus arcanus
CATTTCGACCTTTCATTGTTGTTCAATCGTTTTCAAACCAATTTTTTTGGAATCTACATCCAAAAATACGTTAGACAAGATTTTTTGAGCATATTGAAAATTGTGTTGAAAAATTCAACTTTTTTTGGGTCGGGTCTGGCATTTTTCGGAGAGTGCACCAGAAGCGCTCATATTGGGCCAGTTATCAGGCCTTGGTATGGGGACATCACCCACGGAATATTGGGATAGGTTGTGGAAATGTCATACATAGGGTAGGTACGTTCTCTCCTGGAAGGTCTCTTAAAAAAATTCTTACTCATAAATAGAAAAACGATTAATTCTCAAAATATTACGGTGAGATAATTAAAGTACGAACTTAAAATTGCATACTGATAGAGAATGCTCAGTCAAGTAAAAAGGGCACAAATCGAAATAAACTGAATTCGATGATTTTGAAATCTGTCATGTTCGAGATTGAATGCCTATGCCTACTTAGTCTTTTGCAGTTTACTTAGAGATTCATGTCTAAAGTAATGCTTAGTGGTTGGGCTTTTCTGTGGTGAAAGAATTACAGGCAAATCATCACTCTCCGTTGAATACAGGCCTCTAATAATGAGTGCATTTTTACCTACTGCGACAACTTTGGCACAACGTTATGTCTGGGTTCGAGCATGTTTTCGTTCTAGTGGGCGCTGTAAAGAGTATTCAGGCACTCATATTATAATAAAAAGATGAAGCCATTTGGAATAAAACGAAGGGAGATACGTACCATTATGTCAGAATGTGAAAACCCGCAGGAACTCACCAACCGATACATCGTTATTTTTTCTTTTATTTTAGCGTAAATATTAGACAAATTCCATTAAATCGAAATTTATTATGAAAATGTAAATTAAGTTCAGCTCTTCTTCCATGTTTATTTACGCTGGTGCCTCATGATTTCATGATTTTCCACATTGCCAAATCATGAGACAAGCTCGATAACGTGGCACCTGTCGATTACAATATAACAAATTAATTTGCTGTGGACCAGAAAACTCTCTAATAATGGCACAGTAAACATTTATCTTACTGTCATATACATTCATTTCCTATATTCAGTTATTAATGACTGTTCTTGACAACGTTTCTCTCGCATTTCTCACTCCAATTTCGATATTTGGCATTGTAGCGAATTGTATACTCCTAACATCGGTTAAATCCAGTTCACCTCCGAGTTTGAGGTATTTAGTAATGACATCGCTTATAATTTAAATTTTCTAAGATGTTACTCCATCTTACTCGCAAACTCAGCTCTTCTTGATTTGATCGATTGTGTAGCAACTTTACTTACTATGGAAAGGTGTGCAAACTCAGAATGCAAATAAATTGTGATGCAAAATTAAAACTCATGAATAATGCTTTGGCGCAGATTTATCGTTTTTCCCGATATTTCAGTCATGGCCTTTCTAGGCCCATGCTCGATTGTTTCCAACTTCTTTTGTTATATTTGTCACAGTGAGTATATTCCCAATTTCGGATTGTTACAATTCTAATTGCAAAATATAGGCTTTTCAATTCAATCAAACACTACTTCAATTCTATTCACCACCATTGAAACTTACTACCGATACTACATCATTACGAGGTTATGTAATCAATTATGCTTGCGCACAGTTTGAAATATTGAAATTCTATACAAAGAACGGCATCTAGTAACAAATGACGGTCGCAGAAGGATATATATAAGAAAAGAGAAAATTACTTCTATTTAGTAGTAAACGCAATTGCTCAGGCCAGTTCCAAGCCCCAGTCGAGTGCGCGGAATGTGCATGCTAGTGTACGCACTTACGCTTCTCTGGACAGTGAGTCTAATCTACTTGAAAATGTAGTCAATAATTACCAGATCATAACGTGCCTCATCAATGACCCGACCGACGTAATTCGAGGGAGAATGAGAGAGTTGCATCCATCATACTCGCTGGACGAGTATGCCATAGCAGGTTTAGCATATTTAATTATTGCCTCATCAACTGGAGGCGGGACGGCGAAATAAACAGGCTCTACATTGATTTAGTTTTTTGTGCATCCGCAAACTTTGGAGAAAGTCAATAGTGTGGGCAGGGTTTCTCGTATCATTATTTCGCGTATTTCGTCTTTGTGGGGGTGGGGGGGGGATAGAGCACGAGAAACCAAGGTGCGCAATACTCTCATAATCACAGGCCACGTCGATCCTGCTCATCGATCGCTTGCCAATCTCGTTGCGTTGTATTGTGTCGGTCCTGTAATTCCACTGATCACACTCGTCTTTGCCATCAGAAGAAAGGTAACAGTTGAAAATGCTCAGACGAAGAGCACACATCTTATTTTCAGTTTTTAGGTAATCGCAAAGTTAGACGAACAAAAGGATGTGATGACAGCTCGAACGCGAGAAATGCACAAAAGTTTGGTCAAGGTGATACGAAAATTTGTAAATAGAACGGAGTTAAACGGGTAGTAAACAACTTGGTTATGCTATTTGATCATTGAGTTGATGACGTTAGAATATTGAGGTGATTACTTTGCGTGCGCTTCTACCTCTTGTCTATCTGGGCGGGACTGCTTGCTATGTCCTCATGAAGAAGGATATATATCATCCAATCTGGATCGAACATGCGATTTCCTTTGTGAGCAGCATATTTTGAAAGAAAAAGATTTTAAAAAGTTGCAAAAAGCTTCTCGAATATTAATCCATTCTAGGAAATACTTTGATTCTTCTAGAATATCAAGACCTCAGTCCAACTATCGAATACGAAAGATAAAAAAAAGTTCCTTTGCAGTTTCATACCTGCATGATTACATTGGCTCCGCTCATCACGCTCAGCTACGTGAAGCCGTACAGAATGTTAGCTCTATCAATTTTAACAATGTTTAAAAGTCATATTTGCAGTTTCGCACTCTACACAATTCTCCGGTGTCATAGACCGGATGCGAAGGCAACCAACTTACAGAAGAACTTCCATCCAATTCACTTGACAACTCAATCAGCAAATGTTCTCATCGCAATCCCAAAGATCAAAAATATCAGACAAGAATAGTATTTTGAAAATTAATTCAATCGTAAAAATAAAAAGTACTTTTGTAAATTTCATGTATTTTGTAATGATCAACTAAGAGCAGTTTGCCATCAACATTTATTCACCAAAATTTCAAATACCTATTCCTTTGTTGATTTCACAATGGATTCAATTCGTATGCACAATCTCACAATTGTAAAAACAAGCACTGACACAGTCGAAATAACAGTCAAAACTACGAAAGCAAATACGTCAATGAGGTAATACTGGAAGAAGTTCAGCTTTCTTCCGTAGTGATCGAGTTGTCTGAGCGGCCCATGCTTCGCGAGAAATTCCATGTTGCGCACAAACACCTGTAATGTTATGATCTCATGGTTTCATGGTTTGAATGCATTTATTCAATACTCACTTCTCTCGCAGTGAACGGCTTTTCATTCAGCATCGCAGCCGTTGCCATTGCTCGCTGCTTGTACCTAAAATATTATAATTTGACAAAAGACAGCGAGACAACATACTTAGGATTGCGCAAAACCTCCCGGACTGCGTTCTCAAATGGACCAGGACGCTCGAGATCGCTCCTGTCCAGTGTGAGGCCCAGCCCGTTCCTCCTGATTTGGTACGCGTTGCGAACTTGATCGAAGATGACGGGTACGACGACGAGAGGAACGCCTAAAATAGCTCTGCATCTCGGCCATCCGGCAAGTGACCATGTCAATTTACAATTCAAGTTTCTTAATGGTACGACATGGTTGTGCGGAGTATCAGGATGCTGAATTCGTTGTTTTCATCACTACATTGTCAGTCCTTCAGTTGAGCGAGTATCGTATGAGGAAAGCAGGAAAGAGAACAAAATATTCTTTTTAGAAATAACCAGCGTAGTTCGCCTCCGTAGTGCTGCCCTGTCCACAATGCGTTACGAAGAGCGTGAGCCGAGGATCGTCTGAGATGTATTACTTTACTACTGTATATTTTTTCAATTGTTCTATTACAGTCAATTTTATTTCAGAGTGATCTTTTTAAGCCGCATGATTGCTGGTCGGGTACCTTTTTTTAGTGCGAATTCATGTTTTACAAGAGCAATAAACTCACGAAGAAGGTCGTGTTGCGGCACCCACGGTGACTCGATTAGATTGGGAATGCCCTGAGTGACGTTGTGTTCGGGCTTCTGAATTAGTTGGACCAGTTCACACATGAAACTAGCACGTGACAGAGCAACGAACCTCGTATTTCCAGATGAAGGTGACATCGGGGAACGCTTGGGCCGTCCTCCTAATCGTTTCCTTGTAAGCTTCGGGCATCATGTATGCTCGAGCAAACGTGCCGAAGGACATGTAGACGGTTTGGGGACGGAGATCTAGTATGTCGGACCACTTCTGAACGTACAGACAATATTAATTGAAATTGGCAAAACTGGAAGCAAAACTTCGTGATGTCCACAGTGCTGCGTTGAATATGAGGCCGTTTGCGATGCGATGAATATGAGGTCATATATGGCGCAAAACTAACCTGTTCAAGTTTCTTGAGTCCACTGGATACGGCGATCCCGCCAATGTCCATCATTCGAGCCGCTGTCGGCCGAGGAAAATCAACGAGAGGATCGGAATTGATAAAGTACAGCGAGTTGTCCGCCATTAGATCCTTAAATGTATTTTTTGTCTACTAAAAACGCAAAATACGAATTAATGAAACAAGATGAACAACAAAAACGAAAACCCACGATAACATCAGGGAATCCGGGATTGTTCTTCTCAAACATCTCTTGGAAGAGCTCCGTCGAGGCGTAGTTATAGCGGACGTACATGAGTGTGTTGAACACGTTGTAAGCTCGTTGGAAGAATGTCATATCCTCGCCGAATGAACCGCCCATAATCGCTGCAACATTGTCAGAATGAAGTAACCGGCCACTTCATTCCTTTTATTCATGGAGTGTATTCACCCATTGATGATGTTAGATGCAAATTTTTAACGATGAATACGGTGTCAGAAGGCTCAGTTTGTACATTAAACTCACAGGGAACGTATGAGGGTACCGTTGACACTTGGCTGATTCGGTACATTCCGTCCTTGTAGGAAATCGACTCGGTAATTGCGAATTTGCTGATTCCGACGAGGTGGAATAATCCTGAAATCGATAATCAATAGTTGAGGTATAAGAATACGGTATACCTCCCATACACCAGTTCATAGACTCTCCGAATGCGGCGTCGAATTTTTCCTCACGCAGTCTCTCAATCAATCCAGGGTAGTTGATCGTATCTGAATTGATTTATTTCGTGTGTTTCACGTGTTTTAATGCAACTTACTATTGCAATCTGCTACCAGGTGAGAATTCATCGCTTCCCACTCCTATAATCAGTGTGTTATAATGATAACATATTCTCGTTTAATCCGCACAATGCAAAACTTTTATCTCTGATAATGATCCCATCGATACAACTATTTACTAGAATGATTCACAGTTAGCCGAATTTGAAATTATCAGCAATTATCGATCATTCGATAGCAAATAAATTGCAATGTGCGCTAAATCGCAATAGTAAGTAATAAATGAGTATTTCGGGGCCAACGTACGAGCGTTGCTCGCCATGATTCGCCGCTGTTCCACGTGTTGAAAGCGTCCGCGGGCATCGCTCGATCGAATTGACGCGTGATGTCGGATTGCGGAATCTGAAAATGCACCAAATACTAGCGACAACATCAAAATAGCCAGAACTCTTGGTTGTTTCCTATACATTCACAATACATTAGAAAACGTGGACCTAGCCAAAACTTAATGTTTACGCCAATGATTACATCAATAACTCGTGCTCGATCAGAACCGGCGCCCTTGACGTCGCCGACGAAGAATGACGAGATGATCACCTGGAAATGACGGAAGATAAGGAAGGCAATCTATTTTGTTCGAACAACCCTTAACCAGGCCACAGAGGATATTCTGAAAACTATTGGAATATTGAAAGTACGAAAAAGTGGCTGAATATTAATATTTACTTACGACTTCATGTCCGGCGTCGATGAGTGAGTCCGCCAGTTTGCCCAGGAAATTGACATGGCTGCTTCCAATTCGAGGTGAATAGCACAGGAACTTGAGTGGGGCAGCGAGAGGAAGAATGAGAAGCACGAGCGTTGAGTAACCAAGCATCTGCAATAGTCGTTGCAGTAAAGTCCCTGTCAGGCGCATATACATACTGCGGCCCCGGACTGAGCGGTGTTGCAACTCATTGTGCAATACGTGGGCACGCTCACGCTATACCTTGTCTATACTCTCTTCGATTCGCATGCACTCTGTCGGTTAGACAGGCGAGACAGCTGTGCAATTCGAGAGAGGTCGCGCATTCCCAGGGCGCTGTGAGATTGGAGCGAAAGCGCACAAATGTGTGAGCAACGCGAACAAAGATGGAGTGACTGACTGATTGCAGTGCTGCACACAGTTTCTACGGGCAAAGTCGAAGTGAATAGCATTGATATTGGAGATGTGACGTTGCTTTCTGATCTTGATGTTCGATTAGTTATGGCTGGCAACATCTCGGCCGGGAACATCTCTCACCAATCTTGGAAACAAGTTTCCACCTGAGTTGTTGTCCGAAGTGCGATTGCAACGAAGTGAAGTTGAGAAAAATTTCGTGCACAAAGACAGCCAGACTTTAATGTTCTTGTTTCCCGTGAAATGTTATTGTGTAAATCTAAGGTGTTTTGATTACATTAGCACACTAGAGTCGAGCAAAGCGATTGACCTCGAGTGATCTCTGCGCTCTCTATTTTCTCTTTCTTTCTCCGTCTCTCGATTCGATCATCTCTCGATATTGTCGCGCAACGATCTTTGAGTATATATATGTGCTGTTCATGATAAACTCCTATACTGACCTAATAGAAGTACATTATTGCACAATTAGCAGCATTTGGTGTCATCTTCATAGTTAATGATCATTATTCCCGTTAAATAGAAGTTCTTCAACCTACTAAGCAGTTCAGATTATGATTCTCATCCTCGTCGGTATCGCCATAACGGCGCTCGTGTGCTACTCGTTGCTCATCAACAGAATCAAAGGTATGTCTGTGCGTTTGCATTTTTGTTGAATTCTTCCAGCAAAAAATATAAATAATTGTCAAAATTATTATCAAATTAGGTCTTCCGCCTGGACCGCCTCCTCTTCCCCTAATCGGCAACTTTCTGCAGTTCCGTCCAGATATGGACAAGGTAACGAGTGATTACGTGCTTTGAAACAAAAATTTCCATGAATTGACGTGGTCCTAGCAGCGATCTCAACGGAATGACTTGGCTATTGTGAGATGAAAGAGACGAGGAGTTCAAATCGAGCCCGATTTTCAGGTGTTCGTCGAATGGAAGCTGCGGTACGGCCGGGTGTTTACCGTGTGGATGCCCCATCCCACCGTCATCCTGTCTGACCATGAGGTTCGCCCTCACACATTTTCCTGTTCTTTGCTTTTTTTATTGAAATAATCCCTGAAGTTTACGCTGAAAGAAACGAAATTTCATACATGATTTGCGTTGAAGTTGCTGCAAGAACACATCGTGCATAACGACGACAAGTTTGCGGACCGCATCAACCCAAAGATGCTGATGAAGTATCGATCGGGCGGAGAATTCGGCCTCGTCTTCAACGATAATAGCATCTGGCGAGTGAGTTTTACTGGTTCACTGGTAGATTTATCTGTGTAAATTTATAAGTTGTGCTTCTTAATTCAAGGACCAGCGTCGATTCGCACTACATACACTGCGAGACATTGGATTCAACAAAGCCACCATTCAGGTACGAATAAAGTACGAATCAGATGTGCTTGGAAATGACGACTGAAATGTAAAAATGGTTTGCTTCGGGCCTTCGAGTTGTTGACCACGAGAGACCATGTGCTGTTCAATGTGCAAATTATAAGGGGCTCAATGGATAAGAAAACACATCGCAGAATACGGCCGTAAACTACGCGCAAGAGATCGTCGCTAGCTGGAAGATGCAAGGCGCCAACCGGATTCCAGTCGACCTCACCATGGGCATTATGGTAAGGGTATACCTTGAATAGGAATCAAATATGAGAAACAATTGTTCAATTGCCCAGAATTGCTGTCATTATCGTATCTAGAGAACTCGCGGAATAAAGAGACGGATTCGAACTGACTGGACAATTCATTAATTCGAGGTCGGCGTGTCCAACATCATCTGGCAGCAGACGTTCGGACGCACGCTGCCATACGACGACCCACTGATTGAGCGAGCCAAGGATCTATCCAACGAGGTATGCCATTTGCGGTTGCGAAAAATATTCGAGCAATCATGGAAATTTGCAAAAAAAGATAAAAAAAAAGTATGGTTTATATTACAATTTGGCATTATTGCAGCTCGTGGTGCGCATGTCGCACCCCATGGTGCACGCCCTGGAGATCTTTCCCTTCCTTCGCCACATCGATTGGCTGCTCGGCTCGCCCATTCAGAAATACGTCGCGTGCAATGGCAGCCTGCACGATGTGATCCGCAAGGTCAGATTTGGATTCCACATAGTTCAAGAGGCCCGCCAAATTTGAAGATGGAAGAGTCATTGTCTCCTCATACTACTACATATCCAACAGATTTTGTTGATCGCGCACGATCGATGTGCATGCGGCCCTGTTAATGGTTTTCTCATTCCAATGTGTGCCTAGTAATGCACTTGCCCAGGAGCTCGAGATCATTCGTGCCGAATTCAACGAGGACGATGAGCCGCGATCGTACGCGGATGCGTTCATTCGTGAGATGAAGAGGAGGGAGAGGAAGGGCGATGAGAGCGGTCAGCTTTTGATCATCGAAAAAGAGTTTGGCATTAACACTACGGTACCCATGTTAGAAAGATTTTTAAAAAGAAACAGAATAGATAACCACAGCAAGTAACCAACAAGTTTTCAGATGCCTTCACCGAGCAGCAGCTGGTCGCGGCTTGCTACGATATCTGGATCGCCGGCTTCGAGACGACCGTGAACACGCTCCGGTTCATCCTGCACCACATGGTCAGTTTGACACGCACACGCCTTCTTCAAATCCCGCCATTCGCAGGTCAACCATCCGGAAGTACAGCGCAAAGCGCAGGCGGAAATCGACGAGGAAGTGGGAAAGCGGGTGCGCATGTATTCATTTGATATAACTTTTGTTTTTTCTCTCTCAGAACATTCGCATGGACGACCAGAAGAGCCTGCACTACTGCAATGCGATCATTCAGGTGCCGAGGATAGGTAGATTGTCAAGGTTGAAAATGTTTGATTGCAGGAGGTGCAGCGCATGGCTAACATCGTTGCCGTGAACCTGACGCGAATGGTCAGCTCGCCGGTTACTATTGAAGGTACGGAGATCCTGGTAGGCAGTATCGCTGCATTCGAGCACCAGTGGAGGGGGGGGGGGCATTATGCGAAGATTATGGCCGCCGGTGGAGTGTGGAAATCATAATTTACCAGGGTACACTATTCCCGCCGGCACTGGCGTCATTCCCGAGTTCTCCATGATCCACATGGACGAGAGCGAGTTCGCGCGACCAGACTACTTCTGCCCCGAGCGACACATCAACGAGCGAGGAGAATTCGTCAAGGTATTTTTTTCTTACATATGGTATCTGATTGGGATTGCTGACGTGAGGGATATTGGCACTTGAAGTGTGGATAACTGTTATAGCCTAAATGCATAACTTCAGGACCCGCGCATCACTCCGTTCTCCATCGGTAAACGTGCTTGTCTGGGCGAAGGACTGGCGAGAATGGAGCTGTTCCTCTACTTCACCTCTTTCATTCAGCGTCTTAACTTTGCTTCCGTGGCCAAAATCCCTCCATCACTAAACCTTCTCATTAGTTTCACGAGATCTCCTGCGCCCTATGAGGTGCTGATCGAGAGCCGCCATTGAAACGAAAATTCCGACCGTTTTTAGCAATCAATGTGCCTTTATTTCTAAATGTTTGTCCCTCTATGAGCTTGCATTATATTTTTTTCTGTGGGCTGAATTGCTGGTTTTATTTTTCGTGAATAAATATTACAAAATTTCTCAGTAGCTCAGTGCAAGGGTATAAACAGAATCAGCACAACAATCATTACTCCTATATAAAGGAGAGAGTCTGTGTGTTTGTTCACTATTGCGAAAGTCACGTAGGCACTCCGCGCCCAGGCGAGAGTGTCAGAGAAACTCTCTGGGGCAGAGACGCAGAGGAAACAAGTGTAAACAAGTCGGGCGCCCCCCCCACCGTTTTTAGCAATCCATGTGCCTTTATTTCTAAATGTTTGTCCCTCTATGAGCTTGCACTATATTTTTGCTGTGGGCTGCATTGCTGGTTTTATTTTTCGTGAATAAATATTACAAAATATCTCAATGTCAGTAGGTCAGTGCAAGGGTATAAACAGAATCAGCACAACAACTTTTATAAATAATTTCCATTAAGTTGGACAAAACAGTTCAAATAAATTCAAAATGCATCGTTTACAAGTGCGTCATCTCTGGAAACCATGGGAAGGCATATCTTCCAACATTTTCGTTCACTAAACAAAAAAAACCATTTTTGTAAACAATGTGATAATCACCACTTTCAATTCTGCACCATGATTATGGCGAATGTCAATCGATATTTTTTCTCCAATTATTGAAGCTCCGCCCATTCAGACAGTGTAGTCAAATAGGACAATGTTGCACCCAATGATCCCTCTCGTTGTCTCGCGTCTCTCATCCTTTCCCATTCTCTCGCCCTCTTCGCTCCCTTTCCGAATGTTGTGCAACAACTCGGCACTATACTTATAGTGCGACGTAGACCGCTCGTCCATCACGGCAAGTTACGCAAGAGAGAAATGAATCTGAAACACACGCGTCGCATGGCAGCTTTCCCGCGCATTTTTCATTCAAATTTTCGTGCCAAGGTTACTTAACAAAAAATCGACGAATTCGCCTTTCGTTTGAACTTTGCGGGAGAACTGGACGAATTTCGGTAATTTTATTTAGCACACATTGTGGAATGACCATTGGGGCGTTTATTGGTGAGTCGTTTACTTTGATTTGAACTGCTCTGTGAAAGTTTTACAAGGTTGTACACGACATACAAAGTTTCAAATTTTGACTTTGGCTTCGTTTTTCGAATTCGCTAGGAATTTATTTAAATTTTCCGATAGCAGGTGTTGTAGTCCTCGAGATAGTGTTTCTAATGAACCCCAGTTACCCTAAATTTGTCAACTTTTTAAAGAAGTTATACAGCTTTCTGTGTTTTCTCGCCTCTTGCTGCTCTCGATTTGTATCTTTTTCGACCAAATTTTGGCCACGTATTCATTTCCCATAGTAGAAACAATCGCCATAGGTTTTGGACGAAGACAGAATTGCTAGGCAATGAACTAAGGTCTGGGTTAAAATCGGCGAAAGCGAAAAGGGGCGGAGTCAGCGAGCAAAGCGTCGCGTTTCAGCTGCGTCGCGGTCGCGCGTCGCGTGTGTTTCAGATTCACTGGTAACGTGCCGTGCCATCTTATTTCACGGAGAGTCGCGTTGCCCTGGCAGGGATATGATCCTAATATTCTTCCTATTGGCTGTTTTAGCGCTTGCATGCTACTCGTTCTTCATCAACCGAATGAAAGGTATCGCAAAACTCTTCATATTTATTCTCTTTTTTTTTCAACAAGGTCTTCCACCCGGGCCACCTCCGTTGCCGTTTCTCGGCAACCTATTGCAATTCGAGGCGGATATGGGAAAGGTAGCTAATTCAGTCCATCACATGGCCGGCTTTAAAAGAAATGAAACTCCTCATTTTACAAGCTCACTCGCAACTCTGACCGATTAGAAAGTATGCGAAATGAGGACCATTGGAAGCCATTCTTAGTTCATCCGAACATAAATTTATTCATTTTGAGATGGCCAATTCAGGTATTCTCAGAATGGAAGGGTAAATAAGGAAAAGTGTTCACTGTCTGGATGCCCCACCCAACCGTTGTCATCACCGATTACAAGGTTTTACATTTTGTACAATAGTAATTTCGTAACATCCAAACTCAAGTTCGAAATGCAGAATTGTGTGAATTACAGCTGCTGCAAGAGCACATTGTGAGAGACGGTGACAAGTTTTCCGATCGCATTAATCCAAAGGTATTCTATCTATTCGTACTAGAGTAAAACGATACATTTGTTTATTAAAAAACAGTATAATTTTGTATCTCAGGAACTGATGCGACTGATTCTTGACGGTGAGTACGGTCTGGCGTTCAACGACAACGGAATGTGGCGGGTTAGTTCTAAATTTTGTCCAAGCTTTTTTTCTTTTTCTACAAGTAAAAAAGTTCTGAAAGAAATTTAATAATTCCAGGAACAGCGTCGATTCGCACTGCATGCACTACGAAACGCCGGATTCAACAACGCGACCATTCAAGTATGCAATCGCCAAATAATTAATTGTTTTTTGGCATTGGCTAGGGATCTAAAAATGTCATAGCTAATTTATCGAATGAATGCATAATGTTTTACGCGATATTTCATTCAAATAAAATTCTCAGGAAATCACGGTTCGCTACGCGCAAGAGATCATCGCAAGATGGAAAGTTCAGGGCGCGAATAAATCACCGGTGGATCCCACTCACGGTATCATGGTAAGTGATCAACAATTTTCGGAAACCTTTTTCCTTCGATTGGCTTGATTTTTCTTATTTTGAAAAAGTTTGATTTTTCAATGTTTTTCAAAGATTTTTCTTATGTTAAAAAAAGTTTGATTTTTCAACGTCCATAACAGTAACTTTTTGAACTAAAAAGATTTTGCTTCTCCTCATTGAAAAATAGCGATTTTATTGCAGGTGGGAGTGTCCAACATCATCTGGTACCAAACGTTCGGCCGTACGATGCCCTACGACGACCCCCTATTTGTGCGGGAGAGGGAACTCACGGAAAAGGTCAATGACGGGTTTGAAGCTCATAGTTTTTTTTCTGCTGGAAAAAGAAGTACTCGTGAACGATAGCAATAGCAGTTACAATTGTTTAGCTATTTTTTGAATCTTCTTTATTTTACAGTTTCGCGAGAGCATGTCGCATCCAATGGTCATGTTCCTCGAACTCATTCCTGCGCTGAAATACGTCGACAAATTGTTCGGCTCGCCCATTAAAAAAGTCGGCGACATCAACGGAGAATTTCTGCAAATGCTTAACCAAGTGAGTCTTGTTTCTATATTTTTTTTACAATTTTCCTATATTTATAAACTAAAATTTATTTATAGGAGCTACAACTGGTCCTCAGGAATCTTAACGAAGACGAAGAGCCCAAGTGCTTCGCTGAAGCGTTTATTGGCGAGATGAGAAGGAGGGAGACGAAGGGCGAGGATCTGGGTGGGTATTACTCATTACTGAGACTTATCGCCGTTCATGCGGTCACTCAGAATCGGGCTGAGAATTTTGATGAGCTACTAGCACAACATTTGACAATAATTTACATTTTTTGCTTTCAACTATATTCCCTTCCCATAGTCTATGCATTGTAGGATATTGATGAGGACTTGTCGGCCAATTGTCGCGTCGTGGAACCTTCTTTATTCTTCAGGCACGTTCACCCATCAGCAGTTGCTCGGAAGCTGTTACGATCTGTGGACGGCAGGCTTTGAGACAACCACGGCCAATCTACGATTCATTTTCCATTTCATGGTCAGTTTTTTTGAAACTTCTACGATTGTTCACAGTAATTCAGTGCCAGCCAGTATTCAGTAGTTCAGCCTTTAAACTTATTGTCATGTCAGATCAACTACCCGGCTGTTCAACGAACGGCGCAAGCCGAAATTGATCTTCACGTCGGCAAACGAGTGAGTTACCCGGTTGCGCGCCTCACGGATGCTGGATGAGAACCCTCTAAACAATATCCTAAGAGATTACATTCCAAAAAAAAAACTTGATTCCTGCACCGTACGAACACAGCCTGAAAGTGCAGGAACACAGATCCTCACCCTATTAGAATGTCACCGAAGATATCAATACTTTTGAGACGATCCAGATGGAGGACCAGAAGAATCTGCACTACTGCAACGCTGTCATCCAGGTTAGAATTCGTAAATCACAGTCTACTAAAGTTTCAACGAGCAGGATAGCGGAAACTGCGTATTTCACACAATCAAACTTTTGAGGAAGTCCTGCGACTCTCGAACATCCTTCCTACCAACTTTACGCGCATGGTCAGCGCTCCCGTGACGATAGAAGGTGAGTGAATAACTGACAATACCTCTGGATTAGGGTTGGCAATCCGGGCTAAACGGCCCGCTACGAGGGAGGGAGAGGGTAGCGGCCCGTTATTACCCGTTATCACCCGCTACGTCCATACATCACCCCAACTACGCCCCCTTCCGCTCTCCCTCCCCATGCTCTCTCTAACCCGGCGAGTCTAGAACTTGCTCTCTAAAGATATAGCGATCGCAACGCGGCAGTGAATGAAAACGTAATAACGGGTAATAACGGGCCGCAACCCTCTACCTCCATTGTAGCGGGTCCGTTATACCGCTACCGTTAAGCCAACCCTGCTCTGGATGATCAGGGCTGACCTAACTCGAGGTCGCGGCGTTCAATGTATGAATGTAACTCATGAAGAGTACCAACCTATCCTCACCAGAGGACTATTCTAATGTTAGTATTAACAGAGGATCAATTAATACTAACATTAGAATCATCGGATGACCTATTGATGAAGAATGTTCCGAGCAATATACGTTTTGCAGGATTCACCCTTCGCCCCGGGATGGGCGTAATTCCGGAATTCGCGATGGTCCATCTCGATCCGCTCGAGTTTGAACGACCCGATCACTTCTGCCCCGAGCGACATCTGAATGAAAGGGGGGAATTCGTAAAGGTGAGATTACACTCGTCAATAGATCACAGAACTGAGAACCTGCAGTTGCTACATTGTCGGCCAGAACCTTTATAATTTGTGAATGTGGCTCTTTTTTGGGTGCTACCTCGTGCAATCCGATAGTCGACAAATAAGCAGACATTGCTTAGTCAAAGATACAGTATTTCAGGACCCGCGAATCACTCCGTTCTCGGTCGGAAAGCGCGCTTGTCTGGGCGAGGGACTGGCGAGAATGGAGTTGTTCCTCTACTTCACCACCTTCATTCAGCATCTCACATTCTCGTCCGTTAAAAAAGTTCCGCCCGCGCTGAACGTGTGGAACAACGGATTCCGTGCGCCCTCTCCGTACGAAGTTCTCATTGAGACCCGAGATTGAGCTGTAATCATGTTCTGTTCCTGTTTCTAGAACCGAAGTTCTGTTTTGAATATTTTTCATTATAAAATGGAATATTAATAAAAAAATGTCGAAGAGAATCAATGACACGAGGTCTAATTGCGGATATATTTGATCCTAGTTCCTCGAAATAGCGTTTCCGATGTTTCCGATGAATTTATTGTTAAATCCAGTGGGTGACTTTTCACGTTCAATCCTTCGCATGCGTTATTCTTGTGTTCTCTACAAATATAATCAGTTCTTTGCACTTTTATGTCTAGACATATGAGCGCCTCCGCAACTTCCGAGCACATCGTAGCAATATTGGGAGCGGAACCAAATTCAGACGGCGACCGTCTTATTGCAAGCTTTGGAAGCAACTTCCAAGCGATTTCGAATTCATGAGATTCATGAGTGCGTTTTCGTTCTGTTTTTTAATTTTTTTTTTAATTTTAGACAAAAATAAAACGCACTGGTCAGACATGAACAGTCGTCATCCGAAAATGGATTACGGGGACATCTCAAGAATCGCCTTCATCATTCAAATGTTCCATTTCGCCGAATGAAGATAAAGATGCTCATAAAAATTATCGGACAACGTTGTACGTGCAACATTGCAATATTCCACACCTTGACGCGTCGATAGGTAACGTATGTGCTAAAGTGTGTGCTCGACGTGTACCTTTATTGTGCGCAAAGCACTTTCCCGGGTACATGATTGTCAGAGACGCGCTTGCGACGAGAGAAAGAGAAGAGACATTAGGCGACGAGAGTGTCATTGCACAACACGCTCCACGCTATGTAACAGCCTTGAGCACTCGTCCCTTTCACTTCGTCTCATTGACGATGCGTCTTCAGTCAATTCTCCTAGTTCTCATATTCGATGTCGCTGCTTCCCTCAAATTCCTCTGTTACTCCCCTCGACTAGGCTACAGTCACGTCAACTTCCTCGGCAAACTGTCCGATTCGCTCATCGATGCCGGTCATGAAGTGGTTTGTCGATTTCACTTGGCTTTGCTGATACATTGTTCTTGATGTTGTCGAATTTCGAAGATCTGCACGGTTGTGTAATGAACGTCTTTCGGGGTATAGGCGGAGTATTCCGGAATATGTGTGTCTTATCCCCCCACTAAGATCTGTTTGCAGGTCATCATCTCGTCCTTCTTCAACAGCAACGTCAAGGGCGCCGGATCCACTCGTGCCAGAGTCATTGATGTATTGTTTTTTTTCCATTATATTTTCCTTACATCTAAGTCATCAACCCCAAAGTCTTGCTCAAATAGGAGCCATTAGTCTCGTACGGTAACTCGAAATAACTTTAACATTGGTCTAATGAGATCGGGCCACGCATAAGCTTCTTGCAGATTCCTGAAACGGAGATAACGGGAGCTTTTGAGCGGGAATTGCCTACGGACGGGCTTGACACCTGGGACAGCGGAGAAACTTGGCAAGCAGTGATTGTGCGTTTCGTTTCTCTCATTTTGTGTTGTAATTAGCTATTCTGTAACATTGTTTCATCTAATTCTCAAAATAAAAGCTTATGGTATATTTTCTTCAGAACTGGGTGGAGAAGTACGAGCACATGGTGGCCGATTGCAATGGTGAGTTAGAAAACTTTTTATGCTTTTGAACTCCACTACTGGTCATCTGAATCATGATATGAGAATCTAAGTGCTTTTTCAGCAACGATAAATCATCCGGGCTTGATTGAGCAGCTTCGCAAGGAGAAATTCGATGCGGCGTTTGGAGAATCAAACTGTTTTTGCATAGGAGGTATGCCGATATCGTAATTTGGGAATGAGCAATGAAAGCAAATGTTATAATCAAAGAGGCCTTGATTACTGGAATAACTTTAACAAATTTTACAATATCAGCGTTGCTCCACCTCGCTGGCATCGAGAAATTCGCCATAACCGAGTCCATTTCCTACAAGGATGGACTGTATGGCCTTCATCAAGTGCCTACCATGGCCTCATATGTCCCATGTAAGTGGAGGTCATTTTATCATGAAATTGACATGTCGAATAGAACATCTTGTGAAACAACCCTTCATAACTTACCACAACAACCCTTCATAACGATTTTGTCAAGATTTTCATGATTATCTCTGTTGCAGCCATAATGGGCGGTTCGTTTGGCGAAGATATGACATTCTTTCAACGCGCATACAATCTCTTCAACACGCATGTATACATCTGGTTCAACTACTACCCGATGGAGGAATATCGGAAAATGTTCGAGAGCAACTACCCTGGGTTCCCTGATATCCAGGTCAGTTGAATTTTCTCGTTCATTGTTTGGGTTTTCAAGGACGCAGCAAAAGAGGCAAATTATCAGGAACTGATGGCGCTCAACTCGCTGTACTTCCTCAACTCCGACCCTCTCATCGACTTTCCTCGTCCTTCCGCAGCCCGAGTGATCGACATCGGAGGAATTGCGGTGTCCAATGGATTCAACAAGCTTGAAAAGGTGCATATATCTCTTAAAAATAGCTCTTAGACATTGGTAATGGTTGCTCGTATTCCGAAGGGCCTATATTCTTCGTACAGAACCGGCCTTGTCCAGTTCATCTTCGTGACACATTCAGAAATGGTCGGACATTCTCGACCTCCGTCCTCAAACCGTATACATGTCATTCGGCACATTCGCCCAAGCACACGCAATGCCCGAAGCGTACAAGGAAACTATTAGAAGGACGGCCCAAGCGTTCCCCGATGTCACCTTTATCTGGAAATACGAGGTACGTGATCTACTACGGGGATTTTTTTGTAACTTTTGAAACTACAGGGAAAAAATGCTGTTGAAATAATGGTGACATTCAGAACCCCGAGCACAACGTCACTCAGGGCATTCCGAATCTACTCGAGTCCACGTGGGTGCCACAGAACGATCTGTTGCGTGAGTACGATTAAAGGGACTGTACATGTCTCGTTCTAGTCAACCAAATACGACTCACCTAGAATCATAATGCACACAGTTAAACTGTGAAGTGCTGTTCTCAATAAGCTTCTTTTCAGGAGACCCTCGACTCTCCCTCTTCGTCACGCACTGCGGAGCGGGTAGCACCACCGAAGCGAACTACGCAGGCATGATTATTCATTTTTTTCTAAATTATTCGGATTGGGATTAGATCAAAATAGTCTCATTTCGAGGGATATCGCTGGAATGGCTAGAACAACTTCACGTTTTTGAAACTATATTTGATTTGCGCTAATTCATCACTCCAGGAGTCCCGTTGGTCATCGTGCCCGTGATCTTTGATCAAATCTACAACGCATACCAGCTGAAGCGGCACGGACTGGGCATTATTCTGGACAAGAGTGATCTCGGAAGACAAACAATTTTCGAACAAGCAATCAGAGAGGTTCTTCGCGATCCCGAGTGAGTTTTAAATTGACATTTCGTGATTGTCGTCTGCTATCAGGTACAAACGACGGGCCGTGACCACGGCGGCCATGCTCAACGATAAGCCCTTCACGGCGCGTGAGGTGAGTCAATTTACGGAAGACTTCTGTTCCAAACCAAACCAGACTATTGTTTTGCGACTGACAAACAATTAATTTCAGCTTTTCGTGCGCAACATGGAATTCCTCGCAAAGCACGGGCCGCTGAGGCAATTGGATCACTATGGAAGGAAGCTGAACTTCTTCCAGTATTATCTCATCGATGTTTTTGCTTTCGTCGCGTTGACCTTTATCTCGATTTTGTCAGTACTCGTTTTCGTAATTGTTCGATCATGGAGGTGGATCAAATCAATTTCAATGAAATCGAAAACGGAATAGGTATTTATTGTTCAGTAATTTCGAACATATGTAGCATAAAACAGTTTATCATTTTCCGGTCGAGAGGTTTACACCATAATAATTCGAATTAATAAATATGAATGAATTAGTATATGAGACCGTTCGCGATAGAATCGAACAAGGGTTGGCACAGCTCAAAGATTTCAACCTTCTCAAACTTAGAGATTCTGGGTTTTTGATGTTGCTGATGACGATGAGCATACTCATTTTTGCCACCGTCGCCTCGTTGGCTCCAGACGACGTCACGTCGAAATCGATTTTTGGCCTTTATTTGGTTTCCAGATCAAGCTAAATTTACGTGAGTATAGCCCAAGGGTCGGAATTTGATGGCGATCACGATGGAACATTTAATTTTTAATTATTTTAATTATTTATTTTGTAAAATGGAACTTTCCGCAAACTACAGTGCGCAAGTGGAGAGTAGGATAGATCGGACCGGAATGTCACGAGGATTCCAAATCTGTTTTACACTTCAAAATCCATCATGCGGGTAAGGAATTATTCAACTTATAGTGTACCTGGCTTGTAAGTAAATCTTGCCATCTTTCCCTGGCTGGCTTCCGATCTTTTGATCTACTCGAGTCTCTCCACCTTGGCCTCTTCCCTTCTCTCTCTGCCGCGCTGCACTCTCTCGATTTCCCCTGCTCTCTCGCCTCTCTCGGGAAGGAGACTCCGATCGATAAGAGGAAGGAAGTAAACAAGGGAAAGATGGCAAGATTTACTTACAAGCCAGGTACACTATAAGTTGAATAATTCCTTACCCGCATGATGGATTTTGAAGTGTAAAACAGATTTGGAATCCTCATGACATTCCGGTCCGATCTATCCTACTCTCCACTTGCGCACTGTAGTTTGCGGAAAGTTCCATTTTCCAAAATAATAAATTAAAATAATGAAAAATATAATGTTCCATCGTGATCGCCATCAAATTATGACCCCTGGGCCATACTCATTAAATTTTAGCTTGATCAGGACCCGAAATAAAGGCTAAAAATCGATTTCGACGTGACGTCGTCTGGAGCCAACGAGGCGACGGTGGCAAAAATGAGTATGCTCATCGTCATCAGCACCATCAAGAACCCCGAATCGCTAAGTTTGAGAAGGTTGACATTTTTGAGCTGTGCCAGACTCTTTCGGATTTGTTCGATTCTTACGCAAACGGCCTCATATTTATTATGTGAGAATCTTGCACATTGAACAAGATCATCGAAATGAGTGCTGCCCATCTCCTATCACGGTCCCACCGGCTTCATATTATCATTGCATCCGATATCACAGAGATTCTTGTGATGGGATGAATGTCAAGTCATATTTTAAAACAAACTGTCCCTCAGAGGTTCTCAGAGGGTTACCATATACACAAAGTCATAACAAAGTCCCTGATGTCAATAACGTCTTCTGAATGAATAATAATATGACTTTCCTGATTTAGATATCGTCCATCCCTTGTGCTCTACGTGTGCTTTAGTATGCACAAATCACTTTCTCGACCACTTGCATAGACACTGATCTCCGGTTAGCATCTTTAGATACAATGAGATGCGTGTTATGAGTGAGAGACAGTGGACGACGAGAGCGTAAACAGCGGCTCATTGCACAATATCTTGCAATTGCTGCTTGCATAGACACACGGGTTTAAGTTTGTCTGTTTACGATTTTCCCTCCTTTTTGCCGAATGAGGACATACGTTAGCTACAGAAAGTAAACGTCGATTACCAAATAACTGTTTTGTCAAGGAAATGTTCATTCATTCAACTTTCCTCCTTCTCATATTCGGTCTCGCTACGCCACTCAAATTCCTGTGCTACTCGCCAAGATTCGGCATCAGCCACGTCAACTACCTAGCAAAATTGTCGGATTCGCTCATCGATGCGGGCCATGAAGTGGTTCGTTGATTTCATAGTGTTTTCTGATAACACCTTCATTTGGGAGAACAAATTTTCATGATCAAACATTGCTTGCAGGTCATCATCTCTTCCTTCTTCAACGGTAACGTCAACGGAGCCGGATCCACTCGTGCAAGAGTGATTGATGTAATATTTCCTGATTTATTTTTCTTAGATGTGAGGTTCTCTTGAAGCTTGGCTCCATTCGGAAGGGTTTTTCTACAGTCAACGGTGGTCTCTCAAATAATATCTGCATAGTAACCAAAGGAATCGATTTTTTTTCGTTATGCTCAGGATCTTGCAGATTCCGGAAAACGAAATTACCGGGGAGTTTGAACGCGCACTGCCCGTGGACTCGATGGACACGTGGAACAGTGGCGAAAGTTGGCAGGCGATGATTGTACGCGTTTGTAACTTCATGATCTTTATGTTTTTACAGTTCCAAAGAAAAAAAAATTGCAGAATTGGATGAAGAAAAGCGACCACTTGGTAGCCGATTGCAATGGTAATTGTAAAGTTTCGCCAAAATTAACAATACCATTTGAGTTCAGCCACAATAAATCACCCGGGCTTGCTTGAGCTACTTCGTGAGGAGAAATTCGATGCGGCATTCGGAGAAACGATCAGTTGGTGCATGGCAGGTAGAATAATGTTCGAAAATGCTGCAACATCAATGAGTGTCAGGGTTGTTCCACCTTGCGGGAATCGAGAAATTCGCGGTGACAGAGTCAATCTCTTACAAGGACGGGCTGTTCGGCCTGCACCAAGTCCCAAACATGCCGTCGTATGTTCCCTGTAAGTATGAGCCGGAGCTTTGCTTCGTGATGATAGATCTTGACTTTCAGCCATAATGGGCGGATCATTTGGCGAAGAGATGACATTCTTCCAACGAGCGTACAATCTCTTCAATATGCTCGTGTACATTCAGTACAACTATAGGCCGGTTGAGAATTTTCAGAAAATGTTTGAGAGCAACTACCCCGGATTCCCCGATATTAAGGCATGTTAGTTCATCGTCCATTGCTTTTTGAACTTTTCAATTTCTCTGAAACTACAAATCAGGAACTAATGGGAAACAATTCGTTGTACTTCCTCAACTCCGACCCTCTCATCGACTTTCCACGTCCTTCCGCAGCTCGGATGATCGACATCGGAGGAATTGCGGTGTCCAATGGATTCAACAAGCTTGAAAAGGTGCATATCACTCTTAAAAATAGCTATTAGACATTGGTAATGGTTGCTCGTATTCCGAAGTGTCCATATTCTTCGTACAGAGCCGGAATGGCAGTTCATCTTCGAGACACATTCAGAAATGGTCGGACATTCTCGACCTCCGTCCTCAAACCGTCTACATGTCATTCGGCACATTCGCCCAAGCACACGCAATGCCCGAAGCGTACAAGGAAACTATTAGAAGGACGGCCCAAGCGTTCCCCGATGTCACCTTTATCTGGAAATACGAGGTACGTGATCTACTGCGGGGATTTTTTGTAACTTGTGAAACTACAGGGAAAAAACTGCTGTGGAAATTATGGTGAAATTCAGAACCCCGAGCACAACGTCACTCAGGGCATTCCGAATCTACTCGAGTCCACGTGGGTGCCACAGAACGATCTGTTGCGTGAGTACGATTAAAGGGACTGTACATGTCTCGTTCTAGTCAACCAAATACGACTCACCTAGAATCATAATGCACACAGTTAAACTGTGAAGTGCTGTTCTCAATAAGCTTCTTTTCAGGAGACCCTCGTCTCTCCCTCTTCGTCACGCACTGCGGAGCGGGTAGCACCACCGAAGCGAACTACGCAGGCATGAATATCTTTCTTCCAGAGTTTTGGATTCCCAATAGTCAATGTACGTGCTCGCTGACATGGCAATCAATTTCAACATGAGAACTGCCCATATTTATTTGCCTTAGAATAAAGATAAGGGAGACAATGATCATCACCTTTCCAGGAGTCCCGTTGGTCATCGTGCCCGTGATCTTTGATCAAATCTACAACGCATACCAGCTGAAGCGGCACGGACTGGGCATTATTCTGGACAAGAGTGATCTCGGAAGACAAACAATTTTCGAACAAGCGATCAGAGAGGTTCTTCGCGATCCTGAGTGAGTTTTAAATTGACATTTCGTGATTGTCGTCTGCTATCAGGTACAAGCGACGGGCCGTGACCACGGCGACCATGCTCAACGATAAGCCCTTCACGGCGCGTGAGGTGAGTCAATTTACGGAAGACTTCTGTTCCAAACCAAACCAGACTATTGTTTTGCGACTGACAAACAATTAATTTCAGCTTTTCGTGCGCAACATGGAATTCCTCGCAAAGCACGGGCCGCTGAGGCAATTGGATCACTATGGAAGGAAGCTGAACTTCTTCCAATATTATCTCATCGATGTCTTTGCTTTCGTCGCGTTGACCGTTATCTCGATTTTGTCAGTACTCGTTTTCGTAATTGTTCGATCATGGAGGTGGATCAAATCAATTTCAATGAAATCGAAAACGGAGTAGGCATGGGCCCATTTTTGATTATAGCATAAAACAGTTTCCCATGATTCGGCTGACATAATGAATAGTATTTACGCAAAAGGATTGTATTAGGTTATTCATGACATGAGACAAGCAAGATAGCCATCGAATGATGTACATTGGATGAAACAGAGAAGATCCCCTAGCATGGTCCGATCGACTTCATGTTGTCGTTGAAGCCGATTCCACGGAGATTGTTGTGACTGCTCGTGCCTGCACAAAAACAAAAATTTTCAATTTTCTTTCAAAAAATTTATTAAATAATATAAGACTCAC
>LS487430.1:0-100053 GCA_900490705.1 Pristionchus arcanus
TGTACAATTTTATTCCGTGAGTCCGAAGTACCAACAAAAACAATGAGTAGCATATTTTCAGGTCTTATACAATATGTAATTATTAGAATTGTGGCTGATCTGCTCCATTCAGCCGGTTGGAATCCTACTTTGAGTATAAAAAAATAATCTTTTATCTTTCAGAACGAAAATAATTCCACTACAATAGCGTCGAAAGAAAAGAGAAGAAAACAATCTTACGCTTTACTTCTGTGCAACTTTCATACTTACGACTGAGATCAATTTTCACTTTTTTTCGCCAATCATCCGCATATAAATTTTTCCTCTTCTGATATTTATATTTTACAAATGGAATGACATCTTGACAAAATTTTAACAGTCTGAGAAAAATTTTTGTTATACACATATGCACAAAGAACGAATTTTTAGAATGAAAAAATCAGCTCGCGATTCGCAATCGCGATTACTGTAGCCCAAGTACGGTGGGTTATGGTAGGAAACTGTGAAACCTTTTTATTGTTGAATAAAAGTGTTTGGTGGAAAGTGCGACCAAGAAAACCACGTTTGGCCCACAAGTCGAAGTACGGTAGGATTACGGTAGGGTACAGTGCGGTACCCCCAAAAAATTTTCCTCGATGAGCTATACATGTAGGCACAAAGAACGGATTTTTAAACGAAGAAATAGGGGAAAAATTAGTTCGCGATTCCAAATCGCGACTACAGTACTCAGGGTACGGTGGGTTACTGTAGATTTCGGAAGAATAATTTTCCGATCGATTTGAGACATTTTGGCAAAAGTATGCCCCAAGGCTAAAATAGTTGACACGCCGAACCGGGTACGGTAGGATTACGGTAGGGTACAGTGAGGTACCCAAAAAAAAATTCCTCGATGAACTATGCATGTAGGCACAAAGGTTGAATTTTTAGAACGAAAAAAAAATTTAAAAAGTCAGTTCGCGATACCCAACCGCGATACCGTAGTCAGGGATACGGTAGGTTACTGTAGATTACGGTAGAATAATTTCCCGAACGATTTCAGCCACTTTGGCAAAAGTATGCCCCAAGGCTAAAATAGTTGACACGCCGAACCGGGTACGGTAGGGTTACTGTAACCTAAAATCAATAATTGCATACTGCAGAACACTTTGGGATATGTTTCAGGGACATGCTCCACCATGACCTACCAACCCATTTTGGACCATGAACCCCGGGTCATGGGTCAAAACACGAAAGTCAGTTGGTGATCGAATCGAGATACGGTAGTCATGTACGGTAAGTGGGGATACTGTAGGTCACTATAGATACGGTACCAATTATCGATCGAACAAAAAATATTTCTCACCCATGAACCCCTATACATGGGTGCGCACAGGCGACCGGTCGCCTTTGCGCGCCCATGTATCCCTATACATGGAAAAAAAGAGGTCGCCGCCACGCCTGGACAGGTATGCTTGTTGATGTGCACTGAAACAACGGGTGTGCCTAAAGTACGGCTACGGCTACGGCTACGGCTACGGCTACGGCTACGGCTACGGCTACGGCTACGGCTACGGCTACGGCTACGGCTACGGCTACGGCTACGGCTACGGCTACGGCTACGGCTACGGCTACGGCTACGGCTACGGCTACGGCTACGGCTACGGCTACGGCTACGGCTACGGCTACGGCTACGGCTACGGCTACGGCTACGGCTACGGCTACGGCTACGGCTACGGCTACGGCTACGGCTACGGCTACGGCTACGGCTACGGCTACGGCTACGGCTACGGCTACGGCTACGGCTACGGCTACGGCTACGGCTACGGCTACGGCTACGGCTACGGCTACGGCTACGGCTACGGCTACGGCTACGGCTACGGCTACGGCTACGGCTACGGCTACGGCTACGGCTACGGCTACGGCTACGGCTACGGCTACGGCTACGGCTACGGCTACGGCTACGGCTACGGCTACGGCTACGGCTACGGCTACGGCTACGGCTACGGCTACGGCTACGGCTACGGCTACGGCTACGGCTACGGCTACGGCTACGGCTACGGCTACGGCTACGGCTACGGCTACGGCTACGGCTACGGCTACGGCTACGGCTACGGCTACGGCTACGGCTACGGCTACGGCTACGGCTACGGCTACGGCTACGGCTACGGCTACGGCTACGGCTACGGCTACGGCTACGGCTACGGCTACGGCTACGGCTACGGCTACGGCTACGGCTACGGCTACGGCTACGGCTACGGCTACGGCTACGGCTACGGCTACGGCTACGGCTACGGCTACGGCTACGGCTACGGCTACGGCTACGGCTACGGCTACGGCTACGGCTACGGCTACGGCTACGGCTACGGCTACGGCTACGGCTACGGCTACGGCTACGGCTACGGCTACGGCTACGGCTACGGCTACGGCTACGGCTACGGCTACGGCTACGGCTACGGCTACGGCTACGGCTACGGCTACGGCTACGGCTACGGCTACGGCTACGGCTACGGCTACGGCTACGGCTACGGCTACGGCTACGGCTACGGCTACGGCTACGGCTACGGCTACGGCTACGGCTACGGCTACGGCTACGGCTACGGCTACGGCTACGGCTACGGCTACGGCTACGGCTACGGCTACGGCTACGGCTACGGCTACGGCTACGGCTACGGCTACGGCTACGGCTACGGCTACGGCTACGGCTACGGCTACGGCTACGGCTACGGCTACGGCTACGGCTACGGCTACGGCTACGGCTACGGCTACGGCTACGGCTACGGCTACGGCTACGGCTACGGCTACGGCTACGGCTACGGCTACGGCTACGGCTACGGCTACGGCTACGGCTACGGCTACGGCTACGGGCAGTAGCCGTAGCCGTAGCCGTAGCCGTAGCCGTACTTTAGGCAGTAGCCGTAGCCGTACTTTAGGCACACCCCTGAAACAAATTGAAATTTGTGCATGACATTTTCAGTGCATTGTGCATTGCGGAAAGTTCCTCACCTTAGCAATACTTATTATAAAGCTCTCATTCAGACGATCGCCATCGACTACTCTCGCAATGACCAAGAGCGTCGCGTCTTCCAACCCCAATGGAACCCGATGAAGCTGGCCGCTTTCCCCGCCACTGTGGATTGGAATGCACTATGGGCCCAGTCCCCGAAGGAGGGACGGGACTGGATCGCTGCCAATAAGGATATTGTTTTGAATGAGGTGCGCCGTTCATTGAACGTAACCAAAGTTAATTAATGAACTTTTTGGTAGTGATTAGTGCTTGCTCTGTTTGATATGCGAGAAAATTCATGAAAAAATATTAACAGGAATTCTGTAGCATAATCAAATCCTTGTTTCAGCCCCAGAAGACTCCCGCCCTCTTCGACTACCTGAAGGCGATGAACGATGACACGAAGGTCGTCAACTATCTCTTCATTCGTCTCCTTCTCGCCAATTCGGGCATCATCCCTTGCTCGAATGGAAAGTGTGTGGCGGTGATGCAGGAACTTTCGATCAAGCAGCTGCCCGATCATCTTGGAAAGGAGTGAGTGACGATTGCTTGTTGAGTTGTATGAAAGGGGCTTCAGAAATGCTCCATAGTATGAAAGACTCTTCTAAATGAGAATATTGAGTGATGAAAATAAATTAGAATGAGGAAGTAAATATTTGCAGCCGTCTCCCCCGTCGTGGACATCTCCTGCCCGCCTTCGCTCCCCTCAACGAGGAGGACTCCGATGGAGTGGGATGTGCTGATGAGGTAAAACTTTTGGAAAAGAATCCGACATTGAGTCGCTCTCGAGAGGAAAGTGGGCAGGAATGAGCAAGAGGATGTGAAGCAATATCCCCGGATACGATTCACTCTGATATCAAGAATGAAGCATTCTTCTATGGGTGGTGCCTTTACAGCAAATGAGAATAATCCAACTTATCTTTAAATATCACCAACTAAAATTACAGGTCGGAGTGATGCCGGAGGCGCAGGGTCGAGTGTACGTCGATGCCAAGTACCCGACGGACAACGACCGACAGACGATCAAGAAGTTTGTTGTTGTTGTTATTGTTGTTGTTGTTGTTATTGTATTGTTATTATTGTACGGACATTCCAGGGTGACGATGGGCGTGATGCAGAACATCGTTGACGCGATGAAGGGCATGATCGAGCAACTGGATTGGATGGAGAACCCGGCCAAGGCGAGCGCCATCGAGAAGGCCAATAACCTGCGTGAGTTACTAGACTGTTTTTACTATACACCACTCGGCCATCTGCTAACAGCTGGCCTTACCGGCGGGTCACATCTAGCGTTGTCTTATGACTGTAAAATCGCTTGACGTGGATACACCTTTACTTTTTTACCTTTACCTTTACTATGCTCGCACGATCCGTCCATAATACTTGCTATAATGTGAAAAGTCGAACGTTCCGTCCCATAAATAGCGAGTCAAATACCATCGCTCGCGCTGTCTTTTTATATTCAATCATTGTTGTTGAGATTGCTGGATTGGATATTGAAAGTTGAATGCAAAGTGAAATAAAATATTTTTTTGAAAAAAAAAAGAAAAATGATTACTTCAGAGGTGAACGTGGCATTCCCCGATTGGATCTTGGACAACGCTCAGCTCGATGCACATTTCGCCGAACTCGTTTTCGCTGCCGATGACTCCTACTATTCCATGCTCGATAAGGTAACGACATCCTCCGCAAAAATGGTTCCCCGGAAGGGAGTACCAATATCCTCCTTGTCTCGCGCGAACGTTCGTCAAGGGAAGTTACTTACGCGAGGAATGGAAAATATGTTGTGTTTGGAAGAGAATAAATATGATTCCCAATTAAAAGTCATGTTATTTCACTTCTTCAGATCACCGTCTACTCCATTGCCCAGGACTTCCACAAACTGACTCTCCTGAAGGCAGACCGAACGCAGTTCTCGGGACAGATCGCTGTTGTCAACGCTTTCTATTCGGTAGGTTCATTTTCGTGTGGAGCACGCCAAAAAATCTCAAATTATAACTCGGTATCGAAAAATGGATGAATTTGACATAATGAATCTTTTAGCCATCATTCACGTTCGAATCATTGTTAAGCACTCGAGAATTCATTCTTGGCCTCAGGATGAAACAAATCCGGGGTTCTCTCCCTTCTCATTCCGGTGTTGTGCGGCAGATTTGCATATCCTATAATTCAGGACGAGCGCAACTGCATCACCTTCCCCGCCGGAATCCTACAGCAGCCGTTCTTCGACATCAACTATCCCGCAGGTAATTTTTCAAGACTCTGTTTCCCATTCGATGTTATCGTTGGACGTAACGAGCGATGCGGTGCAGCATCATACATAGATCGCTGATGATGACCGCTCCATTTGTTTCATAGTAATATAAGTGTCATAAATCGTCTTCAGGTCTGAACTACGGAGGCCTTGGAGTGGTCGCCGGTCATGAACTCACTCACGGATTCGATGACAAGGGAGTGCAGTGGGACTTCGATGGACGACTCAACAGGTTCCTTATTTTAGGTCGACACTCTTAAAGCACGCGAAGTGCTAGGCCAGTGACTATTTTCTCACCATCGAGAATACAATCAGCCATTTCACATCAGCAAGAGATCACTGCTAGTGCCTACATACACGGGATAACTTTACCTTTTGTTTACCTTACCATATCAGCTGGATGGACCCCACCTCGCAGGCAGGCTTCAACAACATGGCTCAGTGCGTGATCGATGGTGAGTCTCAGCCTTCTTTTCTTGGCTTCACAAAAAAATTGGTTGAACTTAGTGAATCAACGACACGAATCGAGGAATGAAACAACTCAAATTACTCGTTATTCAGAGTACAACAAATTCTGCCCTCTGCCCGAGGATCAGAGCCCGCATTGCACGAATGGACAGCAAACGCAGGGAGAGAATATTGCTGATAATGGAGGTACGGTAGAATCAGAGTTACGATCTCTAGGACGCCTACTGGAAGATGCACTGTACGGAATGGTTGCGCGTCTGGCATGGATTTATGCGCGCCCTGTTCCATAAAACGAAACCCTAACCCTAAAATACTTTCGTTGCAGGTATCCACTCGGCCTGGCGCGCGTACCAATCGCATATAGAGCTGGACGGATCGGACGCACTGTTCATGGACAGAGTCTACTCGCAGTACACCGAGAACCAGATGTACTTCCTCAACTTTGCCCAGGTAATTTCAGAGGCTGTTCGAACATCTCCCGCACTTCTCATTTCGCAATGCTCTATCGTAAATGAGAAAACGATCATGCCCCTCATAAAGCCCACAAGGCTGTGATAGGGAATTGTAGTGATTTTTTTGGGTATTTTTCGTTTATTCATAAAACATGACTACTGTTGTATTTCCAGGTCTGGTGCATGCAGAAGACGTACCTTACCGAGTCGTACGTCTCGGGTCGTCTAATGACTGATGCCCATGCTCTCGGTCCCTATCGAGTACTCGGCACTCTCCAGAACACGCTGGCATTCCAAGCAAATTGGAACTGCGCCAGGGGATCAACTTATGCTCCCGATAGCCACTGCTCGGTGTGGGTTCCGACGGTGATGGCTTGAAGGGTTAACGAATTAGAGCTCGAGAAATGAGCCGCCGTCTCTTCATTTCACACACTCTCTCGCCTCTCTGACAGGTGAGAGAGTGTGAGGAATGAAGAGACGACGGCTCATTTCTCGAGCTCTATAACGAATGTATGAAATTAGAAAGATTGTTTATCCTCTGTACTATTGCGATTCATAACAATGGTTTACAAGTGTATGAAATTAGAAAAATATATTCACTGTATTATTGCGATTCATTAATGATTTTTGACGTTGTGAATAAAGGAGAATTTGAACATTATGAAGATTCAATCACATGGCGAAACTCTACAGTAACCACGTGGAATGTCGCTCTTCCATCTTCCACTTCCCAAGAAAACGGCGATATTACTGCTCTCATATTGTTCCTTTTGTTCACGATGCTATGTTTCTCGTCGTTTAGCATAGGCAAAAGAGTGTACTGCAAACAACAACCACTAAGTTTGTTAACTTTTTTTTTTGAATTAACCTGAAATTCAGCAGCTCTGATTTGTTGCTTGATCAGTTGCAAAGTTATCGGTCGATCTACTGCGAATTCCCATCCAACAAAATCTGTTCTACGGGGGTCCGACATCTTATTAAAAATCTCTTCTCGTTTGCCAAATTCTTCTTCTTCATTCAAATAATCCTTTAACAGACATTTTCATGTATTACACATATTATAGGCATACCATGATTAAATTGACGACCCAATTAGTGTTCAGAATTATGCAAGACGCTTTGAGGGAGTGAAATTTGAGAAGATACGGCAGAAATGATTCGCCCACGTGGAACTTGTCATGCTGAAATATTTTTTTAATTTACAGTTTTTCTGAATTATTAGGTGAACGCAAAACTCACATAGAATTGCGTTGGAAAGATATCATTTATGAAAGCAATCATTCCTGATGCGCCAGCAGTACAAAGAAATTGTTCGTTGATTAATGATGGAATGTTATCCATTGCCTTCATTTCGACTATTGGAATTCCTTTGATCAATTGAGTGAAGCTGAAACGGTTTTTTACCCATTGTATCTGAATGCGCATTAGCTAACCTCGCATTAGCTAACCTCTGCCGAGTTGAATCCATGTCCGCCCCGCTTTTCATGCTCGAACATGTTAACATTTGTACATTGTGCCCCCGAAGTATCGAATGAAGTCTCGATAAGAAGCTAGATTCGAATGGAACCTGAGTGAGATCGGCATTGTTTTTTTTAAATAAAAGACTAAACGGAGATTCCAAGCGTCCATATTCTCTAAGCATCTAAATTTCATAGTATAAAAAGAAATGTCAAATTGATGAGAAATAGTATTGTTACTAATATCGCACCTGAATAAATTCCACACGCATTGCCTCATGAAATCTTAAAAACTCGTTTAGAGTTGCGAAGAATTTATCAGGTATCGGTGAATAGTGTTCTTCGAAAATTGTGGCTTTGAAAGGATACTGAAAACGAAGCTTTAATTACGAAAATTCAATTAACTTTACATGGAAATCGCTCAAATATTGAAGCCTCCTTTCCTCGACAAAATATTCACTGTCACCCTTGTAAATTTCATAGTGGTACGATGTGAATCTATTTTTCTTGGCTTCCTTTCTAATTCGAACTTCAAAGCTGTATCCTCTTTCGCTCTTGAATAAGTTGTAATATTTGGTAACAAATCACAGTGGTTGATACCTGACAAATGTAGAGTCTTCCCTGCTCCCATTTTATCTTGTCGAGTGACTTATCGTTGGAGACCGAGTGTATTTTCTTGTTTACACCCTTTAAGTAGTCTAGATCCTTTCTGGAAAACTTTTCTCAGACAAAGAAACATTAATTTCTTACCTCGCGAGATGCTTGAATATCTCAAGCAAGCAAGTATCGGGAAGTCGTGTGAAATAGTCCTGGAGAATTTGTTTTTATAATTCAACCTAGTGAGTTTATTTATACAAGTGAAATACCTCTCTGTTTCGTCTCCTTCTAAACATTCTTCGAATTCTTCTCGGAATGTTAGCCAGCGCATCCACAACGGGCATTACGGTTCAATCAAGAACTAAACACAACAAATGGAAAGTTTTGAGGAATTATTTTCCGCGTGTTCATTCGCTCAACAGTTTTCAAGTGAGAAGGACTCGCCCAGAGGCGACGCTTCGTATTGTAGTTTCCTCCGCAGTCAGTTGGCGGATACAAATCTGGAGAAAAAACGAGACAGAGACGCTTTATCAACGTTTACAAATTCTATATTTTGAATCGAAAATTTCAAGATAAAACGCCAAAAAATGAGACACAATCAATGCATTCTTTTACAGAAAACACATCAACACATGAATCATATCCTATGAAAAGGGCGTCCTTCATTATACTCGGAGTTGCTTATTTTCTCCGCTTTGTAGAAGCAATGGAGCGGAATTCTTTGCTTTTGACGGACTTCCCACATCCACTCGAAACACTCCATTTTCTGCAATATGAGTTTGTTCAGGATTGGTTGAATCATTCGCCTCATTGGCTCAGTGGCAGAGCGTCTGTCTAGTAAACAGAAGGTCGCTGGTTCGATTCCAGCATGAGGCACCAATCTTTTTGTTTTTTTTAATCGAAATGAAAATTGATTCTTAAGTTTGCCTTTGCCATGATTCATAATCGACACATCTGCCTCATTGGCTCAGTGGCAGAGCGTCTGTCTAGTAAACAGAAGGTCGCTGGTTCGATTCCAGCATGAGGCACCAATCTTTTTGTTTTTTTTAATCGAAATGAAAATTGATTCTTAAGTTTGCCTTTGCCATGATTCATAATCGACACATCTGCCTCATTGGCTCAGTGGCAGAGCGTCTGTCTAGTAAACAGAAGGTCGCTGGTTCGATTCCAGCATGAGGCACCAATCTTTTTGTTTTTTTTAATCGAAATGAAAATTGATTCTTAAGTTTGCCTTTGCCATGATTCATAATCGACACATCTGCCTCATTGGCTCAGTGGCAGAGCGTCTGTCTAGTAAACAGAAGGTCGCTGGTTCGATTCCAGCATGAGGCACCAATCTTTTTGTTTTTTTTAATCGAAATGAAAATTGATTCTTAAGTTTGCCTTTGCCATGATTCATAATCGACACATCTGCCTCATTGGCTCAGTGGCAGAGCGTCTGTCTAGTAAACAGAAGGTCTCTGTTTCGATTCCAGCAAGAGGCACCAACCTTTTGCTGCTATAATATAATTTTCACTCATTTTTCTTACTTTCTTATCAGCATCAATCCACTCGTCTCGCCATCGGAACTCCTTTCCCCTCGGATAGAATGAATGATTGATGCAGACTGAGTTGTCGGTGACCTTCCTCAGTAGATCGTCGAAGACAACAATACTATCAGGGATCGCATGGATGGTGTACGGCATCTGAAATGAATGAATTTCAGCATTTCGAAAGGAAAGGAAAGAAGGAATTTCAAGTGTCGAATTGGTCTCCTCGAATGGTCACTGGACTTCCATGTGTGCAATTCAAGGGTAAATGAAACGCTCACATTTGGCTCCTCTTTCGGATAATTATTGCAACCGCAGAGCAGCGACTGTCGTTTCGGAGCCTCCCGTTTGGTTGCAATCTCGATTATCTCATGGTCCGTAATGTACAGCTGAAGTGCGTTGTTATCTCATTTCCATATTCGTATCGTTGGTTTACAGAAAGTAACACCTTTGCCATACCTTTACAGATCGATTTGGGTAGTGAATGAAAATTCGACATACTGGCTCGGTTTTGGTGGAGTTGAATCGGGCCTGAATTGTGGATCATTTAGAATAGTTTCTATTTTCTACTGAACAAAATAGTATATTCTGACCACAGTCTTGCTGATTTCCAGTCGCTGGATCTCCCTTAGAGGCCCTTTCGTGTTGAGATCGCCGATGCGCTTTCGTAAAGTCTTCGAAGTGACGCACAGCATTTCGAAGGAGACTCCTGAAACATTTACAATGTTTACGAATAAGCTACATGACCAGGCTGGTTTATTTTCTAGTTCTACTCTAGAGTACACCGTGTGAATTATGACTGATTCACTCACCATCCAAGTGTCTCGTGACCTGGAGAAGGGCCACATGCGGTAATCTCTCAAGGCGAGAGAGACGATGATGCCAGGGCCAGAGGGCGGAGAGTAGGTCCATTAGCTGAATATCGATTACAACATTACGTGAGAAAAGCTAGAAACGCATAAATTCTCGTTAGGACATAGAAATGTGGCGTAGTATTGTCAATTTCAATTGTATTCGTCGTATTGAAAGTAATGTAAACAGTATTATGCGAAATGGAAACTCTAGCAAGACACTCTGTAAAGCGAGCGCTAATGAAGGTGAAAGCGTGGGAACGCGGAAAGAATGAATCCGAGAGTGGTCAACAACGTGAGAAAGGCGAGTTTCTTGAGAGTGAGAAGAGAGATAGCAGTTATCATGGCAACGAAAGGAGAGGTGGATAGGGAGATGACGGGGAATAATAGTTTGCTAAAAAATGCTCTCCTCTTTTCGCTCTCTTCTCTCAAACCGGCGAAAGAGTGTGCGCAAAAAAGTAAAGTAAACGAATAATAATAGTAATAAATTCCTTCCCCTCATAATACTACAAAACAAAATGAACACGTTGTCGGTAGTAGATCATGAAATATGTATTAATTCGTTGATTCTTTACGTTCAGCGCAATTTATGTCAAATAGATACAATACAATACATTCCCGAAATATTGCAGTGTATCCGAAACGAACATTCTTCACATTTGCTTGGTCAATTTCGATCGTAAAATATTTCTTCGTTCCGGATTGCTGTCGGTCAAATGCTTGTAAACCCTCTGGATCGGAATTCCATACGCTTGCCGGACCTCCCACATCCACTCGAAGCACTGCATCTTCTGCAAGAAGAGTTTGATCAGGGTCGATTGACACATCTGCCTCATTGGCTCAGTGGCAGAGCGTCTGTCTAGTAAACAGAAGGTCGCTGGTTCGATTCCAGCATGAGGCACCAAAGTTTTGCTAGTCTCAGGCTTACTATTTTTTTTAGTATTTCCGTACCTTTCTATCAACGCTTATCACTTCATCCCTCCATTGAAATGTCTTCCCGCACGGAACGAAAGTGTGATTGATACAGACTGCATTCGCAACCACCGATCGGAGAATGTCATTGAAGGAGGTATTGTCGACACTGATTGGACGAGCAGTTAGTTGGCTTGTGTTCTGCAATATTATTCTGTTTAATTTCACTCTCAGATAAAGAACCATTATCTTTTTCTACCCGAACTTTCACGAATGCGTGCATTAGCTGTTATTCACACACTTCAACAGAAACTACAAACTCGAGCACCAACCACAAATTCGTCCGACTAAATAACTAAATTTGCTCACTTTCCGGCACCACAATGACCATCCATCCGGCGTATCGCTCACTCGTAGCACCTCGTCGTGAGTGATGAAGAGCTGAATAGACACGGATGAGATAGGAAAAGATGTCAAAGGTAAACGGCGAGTGAGTGGAAGTTACTTGTGTGATAGAGGTAGTCATGGGAACGGGCGAGGGAGGAGAGAAGAAGGGTGAGACAGCGAAGGTGTGAGAGGATAATTCAATTTTCAAGATGATCAAAGGCTAATTACAGGGAACTGTAATTGGAATCAGGGATAAAAGGTGGTTCTTTGATCATTAGCCTTTCGAATCTCTTGATTTTTTCAGGGACAGATTGTCATCGATCATCGCTCATTCTAGGAACTATAAGCAGATCGTTTGTAAAGTTCCTTGTTCTACCGTAGTACTCTTATCGATCGAAGTATTCAGGTTCTATGGTATTTACCGTATCAATTCTGCCAATGATCCGACGAATGTCACGAGCGTTTATTGTAGAGAGAAATTCCGCTGACCGGCGCGGAAGGACATGATCGGGGAAAGCAATGTTTGATAGGCCCCATCTCCCTCATATTGCAGTCATACTCCTCGTCCACTGGTCCGCCATTCGTACTCGTCAAAACGATTGACCAGAATAGTGGGCGGGAAGGGGATTGACTACACTGAAGGGAGGAGTTGCTGAGCGGATCACGAAAGGAAGCAGATTCAAGAAGGGGACAATGATTTTGCACTGTGTTTTTAAGAGATGGAGATAGGATGCGGGGAGAAACAAATTCCCGGAACAGAAGACGAAGTTACATGCAATATGATAACAAAAAAATATTTGTCATAATATTATTCAAAAAAAAACTACACCAACTACAGCAGCTATCTAATATCAGTACGACCCTCCCCCCCCCAAAGACAAAATATACTAAAGAATACTAAAAAAAATATACAAAAAATACAAAAAAAAGTGAAATAAGGCTTTTAAAAAGGCCGTAATTGTTTTACCTTTATTCGATTTGCTTCAATCTTTTCTCATCAAATCAACAACATTCCCTCTCGCATTTCCCCTCTCATTCTCCCACCTTTCGCCCTTTCCCTGCGGTCGTCTCCCCTATTTGGGTGGTCTGCCATGACCAGCATAGTCGTCTCCGAGCTGGGCGCAGCCAGTGCGCAGACCTCCGCTACTTCCGTCATATCAGGTACCGTACCCTGTCCAACTACAGTATTGATTATGCACATCACTACGATATTCTGCCCGGCTACAGTATCCTTCATAACCTGTCTGCCTTTCGTAATCTGTACATCTCAAACGTATCTACCGTATCCCAAAACTTATCTACCGTATCTACCGTATCCCATCGCTCAGATGAGACGGCCTCATCAACGACCAGCAGTCTACGCACTCGCGCCCATCGCAGCAACCTCAGCGTCCTCATCGATGTCAGTGATGAACAACCCTTTAAAAACTACATTAACGACTAGGGGCTGGACACTAAAAGGGACAAAACAACTGTAGGCAGTCAGATCTGAAGAAATACGTGCAAAAATTAGCATAGCAGCTCTGCGTTCATGAAACATGTAAATAACCATTGCCATAATAGATGCTCTATTCAGGAGCAACCCAATGCTCCTGAATAGAACATCTATGGCAACCCAGCTGAGATCCCACAAATAACCAGCTGATAAAGTTGTTTAAATGTCAAAAATTCAGGAGCTGAATAAGGAAGTTCGCTCGAACTCGGCCGAATCCAGCACGGAGACTCGCGTGACATCAGGGGCCGAGCACAAGACCAGCACTTGGACCAATATAGTTAATGTGCTCAAGGTAAGCATCTACAGTAGGGATGACAAATGAAGAAAGATTCTCCTCATTCTTCGCACACTCTCGTTGAGTAGACCGGTGAGAGATAACGCGAACTCGAGCTCTTCATTTGCCATCCCAAATCAACAGCATCTACTGTATCGACATGAATAGAACAATCAATACTGACGCCGGAATACCGTACTCCCAACGTCCATAACCACTCAGGCAATCTATACGTGTTGGCGTGATGATAATATTGTGAATACCGTTCTCCCATTAACAGTATCCCTTCAGGCGATCGGTACAGTGTGCAGTGTGACGTGTCCTCCGATGCCGAATCGAATCGTTCGCAAAGTGGCCTTCCATCCTCCGCCCAAGAACAGCGGATACAGACTGCAACTTGACTCGGAACAGCATAGATACGTCGAATCGGCCAAGGAGGTACGGTGGGATACGGTAGAAAATAAATAATTCAGACGATTATTGATTATTATGCAGTTCTTATTGTGCTACACTCCCCGCTTTAGAACAGGACAATGCAGAAGAGAAATATTTATAGATCTTCCTGTTTACCGCAACCCTAGAAACCCTAGGCGGTCGGGAAGCTTGTATTGCTCGGAACAGAAAAAATAGCAATCATCCCAGTTACCGTACCCAATGCGGTCGGAAAGCTACAGTATATTTAGTACAGAATACAATATCGATCGCCCCAGTTACCGCATTCCAGGTGGTCGGCAAGCCGTTCAAGCTCGTGCCCACTCCGATGCGCGGTCTCACGCACCGCGACTACGCATGGATCATGGACAGGTATCGATCGATCGACTCGACTACCGTACTCAGCAGCTACCGTAATCTTCCCTCAGTGTTGAGCGTCCCCTCCAACTTTGGTGTGTACCCCCGCGATTGGATCGCAGTGCACTTGAAAATTAGGTGAAACTATTGATTTTTCAACTGTGACGGTATCCATCGATCGATCGATTCGACTACCGTACCCAGCAGCTACCGTAATCTTCCGTGCAGGATCACGACGACGACGATCAAGAGTCCGCAGGGCAACGATCTGGTCGTTATCTATGTGCGCTCCCGACTGCCGCCCAAGTGCGAGAGCATGCGAAAGCAGGTATACGGTAGGAGGACTGATATACGATACTGATCGATTGACTCGACAACAGGCAGGAGAACGTTTCTAGGAAACACCTACTACATACAGTAACTAGCCAGCTACGCTCGCTGCGCTCGCTCGCTGGCTAGGTGTCGCCGGGTTATCTCAGTCATCTGCGAGCGCTTCGCGTCGCCGGGTTATGTATTTAGGACATTGGTCAATGCAACAGGATAGAATATTCACAGTCGCGGACAGAGTTGGCATCGTCCTTTGCGAAAGGCTCGTGAGGCCTCGAGCCTTCCGAGCCTCCGAGCCTTCCGCAAGTGACTCGCAGGCTCGCTAACGTCGCCAGGTTGTGTGTTGAAGGTTTTATCCCACTCAGCCCCAAGACGCTCGCAAAAGGCTCGTGAGGCCTCGAGCGCCCCGAAAAAAGAACGCTCTCAGCCTCACGAGCCTTTCGCGAGCGTGATACGTTAACTACAAAATAAATATGAATCCTAAGTCGAGTTAAGTAAATAAATCTATTTAAAACTGAAACTTCGTGAAACTGAAAGAAACTTCGTGGCTGAAAATAAAAATAAAATATGTTTTAGGCGAAAACGGTGAAAAAAACGAGCTATTGCATCAATATTACGTAATATTGCATAGTGATGACGAAATTAATTATCGATTTTTAAAATATTTTAGTTTCAAGCAGTTTGGTGCGAAGTACGAGCGATTTGGTTGAGTTTCCGGTGAGAACGGCGCAAAAAACGGACTATTGCATAATCATGACGAAATCAATTATCGATTTTTTTTGAAAATTTTTTTTCATGCGAAGTTGATTGGTAAAGGATCTGAGGTTGTACGATGAGTTTGAAGCGAGTTCTGAGCAAAAAAAGTTGAGCGTGACAGACAGACTTAGTTAGGTACAGACGGACGGACAGACAGACACTCTGATATTATAGTACTGAAGAATACTGTATTTAAATTCAGTATTTTAGAAAATCAGAATAGCCCAAATGGTAGATTACATTTCCCCTATCATGCTGAGCCGAGGCACCCTCTGTGGATAGTGCAAAGAACACTGGGCCCTACCGAGTGAACCCTGCCGAGCCTTCTAAAGTAGTATCCAATGTCCCATTCAGATCGTCTTAATGACGCAGCCCAATTCATCCGATCTCGGCCACTTTCTGCAGCCGCACTGCATCAACTTTGTGCAGGTAGACAAAATCAATAATCATTGAACCAATCGATAATTGCCACAGGTGGCAGACAGTCTCGGGCTCGACCTGTACGCCTTCGACTACTCTGGGTGCGTCAATCGATACCGTCCTCTTCTACAGTAATTCATTTCAGATTCGGCTACAGCACCGGCTATCCGTCGGAGCGACACATCTACGCGGACACACTCGCAGTCTTTGAGCACGTCCATAAGGAGAATCCGGATCTGAGCGTACTGTATCGATCGATAATCATCACCTACCGTAACCTCAGATCGTCCTGCTCGGGTACTCGATCGGCACGGCGGCCGCAGTGGACGTCGCCTACCGTAAGACGCTCGCCGTCCAACATACGGTACCGTGCCTCACAGCCAATCGACAACTGACTTTTCTTCCTCAGAATCCTCCTCCCCTATCGGGGATGATTCTCGTGGCTCCATTCACCTCTGCCATTCGACTTCTCTCATCGCAGCCAACGAAGGAATCAACGTGCTGCTTCGATCCATTCGCAAAGTGAGTAAGAGGAAGATAATGCGCATTCCATCAGGGCTGTAGGTCGTATGCGAACTTTAATAGATCAATAAGAAATAATTATTATCCAATGTATTGACCCCTGGGCGCCTTTTCTATCTAATTTTCGAAACAAGATTCGACAATTTTAAAATTTTATAAAATCAATAATAATAATTCCAGCAGCGAGAAGATCTCGAACATCGACCTGCCCATTCTCATCGTGCACGGAACTGATGACTCGGTGCGGTGATTCATCCCCAAGTTACAGTATTCCGCCTACCGTATTCTTCACGCAATCCAAAAACTAGTCGACACTTAACGTGCCTCTGGCCTAGCAAGTGTACAGTATCCAATCTACAGTATTACTCCATCGATTCTAACGCCCGCATCTCTCCAGATGGTTCCTCTCGAGCACGGTACTGCCCTTGCCCAGAGACTCCGTCAGCCGCTCGCTCCCTTCATCGTGCAGGGTGCCGACCATCAGACCGTATTCGGTTGCCATCCGGTAGGTCCTACCGTATACCGAATCCGAGGCACGTCCAACACACTCTCTTGACAATGAGAGTGCATACCTAATCTGCTGTAAATATCGTGAGAAGCTGCTTGAATGACAAACTGGAACCTGTCAACGCAAATGACGCCATGTTTTTGAGCAAACTGTACCTTAGAGTTGCAGTAGGACACGCATTAGTGGTGCAAAATTGATTATCTTCATTAAGCAGCCCTAACACAAATGATCTCTACAGGACACGTTCGCGCGCATGTCTGCGTTCATTCGCGCGGAGACGCTGGTAGGCAGAGCGTGCGTCGGCGCGCAGCCAGAAGGAGTCGCCCGATCGGTGCTGTCCACGAGGGAGGAGAAGACCGTGCCGGTGAGTGGAAATGGGGGGGGACGTCGTGTACTGTCAACTGCACATTCAACACTATGCTTCTACGAGTACAGGAGAGCACCACGAGTCCAAGCAATCGAGCAGAGAATGCCTTTCGAGGCCTGCTGAATTTCACTTCATGATCAGATCAAACCGGGGGCATTATATTACCATGCCATGCAAGGCTCAAAAAGAAAGCATCCGGCCGCTTGGAAAATATGTATTTAAAAATAATAATAAATTAAAGGTGGTGAGCCGCTGCCCGTCCGCCGAGTCCGTCCTGCGCGCCACGCCCATTGTAAGTGGGCCGATAATTATAGGGGCAATTGCCAGTGAAATTCAAAGACCTATTCCAACAAACAATTAGTCCAAAACGCTTGTTACTTAACTTGTCGCTGGAAGAAAAGAGCTTGACCATAATTCGTGGAATCTTCTCGCAGTAGAGCATGTGTTTGCGTGAGAGGAATGGGACGGAGTGGAGGAGAGGGGACACAATTTATTCTCTCGGGAATATCATTTACTTGCTAATTCCAGCCTCCCAGGACGACGCCTGCCCTTGTCACGCGCAGCCGCATCAAGCAGCCCGCGACTCCACTGAGGACCGCTCAGGCAAGCACAGTGTTTCATCGCTCGAAATATGAGCATCCTCTTCATTTCGCACATCAGCTGGCATACGAAATGAAGAGACGTTGGCTTATGTTTCGAGCTCTAACCACCTGATCATCCAAATTGGATGGAGAAGCAATAGGCTAAAATGATGGTCTTGTTGCCCTGATCGTGACTCGAGAACCTAAAGTAGTGCCAGGACAACAACTGCAACCTGATAAATACCACCTCATTCAGGCTCTATCACCGGCTCGCAACACAGTCTCCACGCCGCTCAAGACTGCTAGAGTAATAGCATTATTTAATAATAATAATAATTTATTCATGTCCGGCGGTAATGCTCAGATGAGGATGGGTTGATATTCTTCATAGCTTGCATTCAACCAGTGTACGCCAATAGCTCGCGTTAGGTTGTCCCGCCAGCGTGTCATTATTTAACGTAATTAATTAATTAATTCCAGGCAGCAAGTCCCCGTCCGTTCGTGGCCAGTGCCTACTTCCCCTGTCACACTCCCATTGAACTAGCCGAGATTGAGATGATGCAACGAAAGATCACGGCCTTCGAGTAGCCCCCTCCCCCTTCCCCTCCCTGATTCCGCCAATCGAAAGCTCACAATGTTCCTCAATTGCCACACTCGCCTATATTATCTGTACCCACTCGCTGGTGCAACAGTCGATAAAATAATGAATGAGGGAGCTCAGTTTGCTTTCAAATACTCCTCTTAGCGGAAAGAGAAATTATGCTAATGTTGATGAGTTGCGGGATGGAACTAAATTACATTGATAATTGAACAATTTGGTGTTACTATTTATTCAAATGATCGTTTTATTACATTTGGTATCAGTAGATCGGTTCTTGATTCGACAAATTGGTCTCGTTCTTGACTCAGTTGACATTGCTCGCTGCTCCTCTGAACGCCTGTCCCTCCGTTCGAAGCAGTTCTCCTCAAATTATAAATATTAATTAATAATAATTTATTCATGTCATTCGTTAGCGCTCAGATGAGCATAGGTCGGAATTCTTCACAGATTGCAACACTTATAAGTTTAATTATATAAAAACTTTTATCAACCAACCGATGGCATACATAGTGAGCACGCTGGGATTCATCGCACGAATCTGAAATCAGAATTTCGCACAATTCTTCATCATTTTTGTCCACTTTCGCGCATATTCCATCTCTCTCAGCGGGCGTCAACAGCTTGCGTCCGAACAGAAAGTGGATCGATTCGATCGCGAACTGAGGATGCACCAGCTAAAGAGGGAGAATAAAGTCAGTCGCCGATCGCACTACCGTACCACTCCCCCGATCGCCCGCTGCAGATGCGTGAAGAACTCGGGCAATTTCTGCTGAAAATCGATAATTTCGGCAGTTACAGTACCCCAGCCCTACCATATCCTGCGTTCTCGTAAACGCGAGCCAGTTGAACGAAGCTCGATGCTCCGCAGTCAACTTTGCTCTTCGCTCGAGAATCGACCCGAGACGAAGCACCTCCAATCGATCATTGACTTTATTCCTGGAAACTACCGTAACCTCATCCGTGTTGATGTACGGTAGCCGAAGCTTCGCGAGACCCTGAGTGAGCTTCTCGGGCAGCTTCTTCGGATGCTGCAGAGACCATTACAATATCCGTGATACGGTAAGTACCGTACCTTGGGTGGATCCGGAATCGTCGGACCAACGTCTTCCTGTGGCGGAATGGGCGGCTGATTCACGGCTACCTTTGGTACCTAAACAATACCGTAATCTACCGTATCCTACCGTATCCGTACCGCGGCCATCGCACCAACCGTCTTCGAGGCGAGAAATAAAGTAGAATGAGGGGACGTGATTCCCTCCTCCTCCTTCATTTCCTTCCCTCACTCTTCCTCTCTGCGCTCATTCTGATCGGTTCGCTCTGACGTTCCTCCTCCCCTTCCTTCAAAACTGTCAGCCAAGGACAAGGACCCTTCCGTCAAAGATGACGTCGCCGAGGCGGAAACGTCGCCGCTCGTAGTCAGTCATCGATCCGCTCGACTACCGTAATCTATCGTACCCACCATTCAGCGATCGATCGGCATCGTAACCTACGTCCGGCTCACACTGCGATTCGCCGCATTCGTCATCGCTATCGTATCCATCGTCTTGCTCTCTTGTTGGCCCTACAGTATACCCCTGGTGAGGCGGGATACGGTAGTTCATGACCTACAGTACACCCTTCAGATAGCCACGTCCACCAGCCATTTTATGGTGTCCGGCCACGTCTTCGTTCAGTACAAATTTCTGAAAGAAACGCCCAATGCGCAAACGCTGCAGGACCTCTCGACCGCTAAGGTATACGGTAGCTCACTGGGCTACCGTAATCAATCAATCGCAGACTGGCGAAAACATCAATACGGTGCTGCAAACGACACTGGGCCTGTACTTCGCTGCAACCTATTTCCTCAAGGATCCTCCGTTCAACAAGTAAACTGATCTTTGATCTCTGACCCTCATCAATTGTCTCTTCAGAACCAAGTGCAGTATGATGAACCCAGCCCAATCAGAGCTTGGTCAGTTATCGATCAAGTAATCTACCGTACCCACTCGTTACAGTACTCCAAATCATATTGATTGCCTTTGTCGTCGTACAAATTCTCGATTGCATCATGGCCATCGTTCAGTATCGCTTCATTAGCTCACTGAAGGCCAAGTACAAGGCAAGTCACGAATCTGACCGACCGAACTACCGTACTCTTGAGCAGGATGACAAATCTCGGGCCGTCAATCGCTCGGACCTCAGCGCCAAGCCCGTATCGAACACCAATGAATCGGCCAAGCAGGCCGAACCACCACCGCCCCCGACCCCGATCAGTGAGCTACCGTACCCCCCAGACTACCGTAAACTTCCATTTGAGATACCACACCCTCGAAGGCGTCCGATGTCAGTGTGACCGGCGACGGAGACAACAAGTTACCGTATCCCTTCGGCCCCAGATCAATATCGATTTCTCTACAGGGCAAAGGAGCAGGAACCGCTGCTAGTAGCTGCAAAGATTCCCGTGGCTTCAGTGAAGAGCAAACCGAAAGTGGGCATACGTTCCCCGATTACCTAATGATGACGTAATCGCAGGAAATGGCGTCCAATCCAAGCTGCCCTTCCTCAATGAGCTTCAATGAGAAAGACGTGAGCACTACCGTACCCCAATCTTGTCTTACCGTACCCTCATTTCAGATGGGCAATCTGAAGGAAGTCGAGAAGGAGGTTACTGTATCCACCCTAATCACTATCGACAACTGACTTTTCCAGCTGATGGATCTGCTCAAGAACAATGAGGATCCTCACTCCACGAAGCCCGTAGCGAAGCAGCCCGAGCCAAAGGTACCGTAGCCCTACAGTACCCAGCACAGCTACCGTATGCGCAGAAACCGAGTAAGGCTCGCAAGAAGAAAAACGAAGAGCCCAAGGTGGTCGTTGATATACTGGACAAGACGCAACTAGACAGCGAGGTACGGTAGACTGTCTTGACCTACCGTAATCTACCGTACTCCAGAGCGATTTGAACACCCAGAAGACGCAAGCGAGTCAAACCCGCACCACCAGAACCAAAACCAACACCCTCCAAACCGGTACAAGCAACAAGTCATCCGAAACAAAAGTATCGATCTGATTTCAATCGGATACGGTATCCACTTGATACTGTAACCATTGCTCGATCGATTGCCTCAATCGGGTTCACCACAGCTATGTCTTTCTCGAGAAAACGTGTATAAACTAATTAGAAAAATCAGGCTGGTATCACAATCTCACATAACAATAATTTATTAGGCGTATTCACAAAAATTTGTATCATAATCTGTATAAACATGCATATAAATCTCTGAGCAACGTGGAAATCACAGGGTGGTCACATCGATTGGAAACTGGTCAAAATTCAGGAGAGGGTAGAGATCAAAGTTCAAAGTTCAAAGATCATTGAGCAATTCGTCCAATTCGTAATCTTCCTTGGTCGGAATTCGATTGACTGCGTGAGCCTTGTCCGTACGCAGTAGACACACCAGCTCGCCTAGAAAAATGGAAAGTCGATTACGGTTATTATCGATTTTATAGGATCTAGATTTTTCACCACACCCTTTAATATTTTATACGGTTCTACAGTACAGTTCTCTTACCGTAACCAATCAATAGCCAATAACTACAGTAATCCAATCGATATGGACTGACCCTGATCCGCAGGGTCGACGCGCAGCTCGATACGGTACTTTCGCGCCGCTTCGATGCGTCTCGCCGTGAAGAGATCCGCATTGTCCGCCGTCCGCTCCAGACGGATTACGGTAGTCTCCTCGGTGGAACCATCTGAATGTGATACGGCATGTGAGGGTACAGGATGAAACGGGAATAATTATTTTACGGCAAGTTACAAGAAACAATTGTGAACGATTTTATTCATCGAAAGGTATTAGTTGTTTGAAACACAACTCCGAAGTGAGAGATTTCAGAAAAAAACTACCATCTTCCCGCCCACTTCCTTCACATCTTTTTTCCTCCTAGAATTATGCTTTTACGTGCCCTTTGAGGAACATCAAATACATTAATACCGTACCATAGAATACCCGGGGTGGGCGGGGTTTGGGCGGTCCTCCCGATCCCTCGGCCACATCCATCCACGGGTGGTCGACCTCGTACGAGTGACGCTCCTCCTCCGACAACGTCTGAATATTCAGAGGTTATTGATTCATCGAATACCGTATCCTCTGATACACCCACAATACTTATCCAGTTGCTTAACACTGCTTCAATTCTAGTTCAGCTCACATTACTGTATTTTCCCAAAACTTAGTTCTACGACAGTACAATATCCCACCTTACAGTTCCATCACAGTCGTTAAGCACTGCTACAATTATCGCTGATTTCACAATCCGCGCTGTTTCATTATTTCGTTTAGCAATACTACAGTATCCCAGTCTAACGTCCCCCTCACATCAGCTACCGTATTCCTACCGTAGTCTCCGGGGAAGTCGCAGCAGGCGTCGTGGGAGTCGTGGTCGTGAGGGGCACGGTGCGCTTCTGGCGCACTTCGTCACCTCCAAAGATCAAAGATCACGCTTATAATCGGTATTTAGAGTCACAGTATCCGTCATTCGATAGATAACCTAGACTACCGTACCCGATCCTTCCATCTCGTCATCTCCTCCCGATCCTTCCACGGCTGCTCCCGAGCCCTCGACCAGATGCGCGTCCGGATCTGGAATATTCTCAGCGTCAAATCAATCGACAATACCGTATCGTCATTGGAACAAGTCGTTTCAAACAACTATAGTACAGTCAATTTCACTCCAACTACGGCACTTCTATACATTCAGCACGTTTTTTCCCTGGAAACTGCAAAACGGTAATAAAGTCATTTCCCGATCAATATTCCCCCTACCGTATCCCTCCATCTCGATCTTCCTCAGCCACGCCTTTCGCTCGTCCTCACGCAGCAGCGCCTCCTCCCGCTCCAGCTCATCGTCGATATCCTGGAACAATAGAACTTAGGCCACGCCCCTTTTCAGGCTCCTCACTCTAGAATCTCTCTAATCACCTCCTCAATACGTCTTACCTAGTGCATTATCGGAGCATTCATCATTCCAAAGAATCACAAGATCAAAGATCACCCCTCCGCTCCAACCCCGGCCCTACCTTGAAGAAGTCCTCGTACGCTGCGCCTCCGCTCGCGTGCTGCGCCAGCGGCGAGTGCTGGTTGTCGTAGCTGCAGAGATCAAAGATCAGACTACAAACTCCAAAGATCAAAGAGCAACCCCTCACCGATGACTCGTCCATGGATCGGCGGCGGCTGGCTGGTCGAAGATCGAGTTCACGAGCACCTCCTCCGGACGGGGCGTTGTCTGAGGAAAAAAAAGATTGAATTGATCAAAATAGTTCGCCTCAAACTGTCTGATCTCCCTAAGAGTGATTGTTGAACTATATATATTTTTACTCTGCTTTATATATTTTTGCAACGGGAAATTGAGAGGGAGACCACTGATCCCATCAGAGCCGGGCATGTGATGAAAACCTCGTGAAACCTAACTCGTCCTTGAGTGGACATCTGCAGTGCATCGCCTCTAATACAAATACATCTATTCTGCACAAGTATCTTATTGTATAATACCAATTCTAGCATCAAAACTAGCATCCTCTAAATAAACAATGCTATGAATTCTCCTTGAAACACAACTCCTCCTTGAATTCACCCCCGCAGTCCGTCGTCAGAATCACTCTTCAATACTTCTATGATTCCTAGCCATGTATTATTCAGGGGTTCTATTATTCTCAAGAGTCACATAATCAAAGAGTAAAGATCAAAGATCACAACCACTCTCACCTTTCGCTCCGCGTACATTCGACGCACATCTTCGTCCATCTCGGCGCCGATGCGAAGCTCGCGCAGTTTCTGAGCAAAGATCAGACTGCACTCTGGCACACACCAAACTACAAACTACAAACCGCGTCGTCAAAGATGAAGCTGCACTGCGTGGGCAGCAGCGCGGAGAAGACGATGGCGAGCGGGCCGAGCGAGGCGGTCGCGTCGCGGTCGAGCGTCGCGTCTGCATATCATAAATTATTGATCTTTGATCTTTGGCGAAGCACCTACTCACCATTGGCCAGCGGTCGCACGAGCGCCTCGGTGAAGAGCGAGCCTGGGAAAGAATTGTATTTTTTAAAATCGAATTACAAGCGGAATTATCAAGCTATGCGCTAGTGAGTTTATGCATTCCTATTGAAACACAAATCAAAATGGGTGAAAGTGAGCAACGCCGACTGAATCGAATGTTAGAGAGATAGACTAGTTCTTGATTAGTACAGCTACGTAACTGCTTCTTGGTCCAAATATGAATATGTTAAAGATCAAAGACTAAGGACCAAAGATCAATCCTGCTCACCGGCGGTTCCCTCGCAGCGCGCGTTCATCTTCGTGCGCGCGCACTTGAGCATGCAGTAGGCGACGCTGGAGAGAGATCAAAGATCAAAAAATGGCACTTCTACTCAAATAATTCTTAAAATAATTTTAAAGCACAGCCACTTTCATTCAATTATCCAGCTCTGTGCACGCCATCACACGTATTCCCCTTGAAACACAACTCCAAATGGGTGATATTTAATAATGATACGATGTCAGACTTGAGCTCAAACAATATCATTTTAAGATCCAAAACCACTGCAGAATTATCAAGCTCTGTGCTTTTCATTATATGCATTGCGCTTGGAACACAACTTCAAATGGGTGAAATGGATGAATTAGAATAGCGTCATTTCACAGAAACCCTGCTCGAAATCAATTAGCAGGGAAAGCTACAGTAATCCTCTACCGTAACCCCTTACCGGCATCCCTCGTTGATCGCAAACTGCATCATGTTCGGCGTAAGCGCCGCGTCCACTTCAGGCGCCAGCGTCTGAGAGATAACAAAGATCAAAGATTATACTAGGGAGAAATCAGAGATCATCAGAGATCACGATTGTCCGTGGCAAGCACACTACTTCGTGATTCGTGAACGGATACAATTGAATATTATTTTTCGGTTCATTACCTGTGATAAATACGTCAGAATGAAATAGGTTTACCTGCGTTTCAACTTCATCCCTAATACCTGCTCGGATGCTTTACGTAAATATTTCTCAACTATGAATCGAAAAAAGAACTCAAAACCAGAGAAAATGTACTAGCAGCCCAGTGAGCAGACTAGAAAGTGTAGACTGCATCTTATCACAGATCAGACTACAAACTACAAACCTTGAGCAGCGTGTCCTTGAGCGCGAAGCCGGTGAGCAGCGTCTCGGCGCGACACGACCGCTGGCATTCTGAGAGAGATCAAAGATCAGACTACACACTACAAATAGCAGACTACAAGCTACGATACCCTCCTCACCCTCGCTGACGGACTGCGAGTGCTGGTCGGCGCACTCGATGATCGCGTCGAAGGCTGCAAGAGATCAGGGATTAAAGATCAAAGATCAATCCTCATGGGCGAATGATAAAAGAAAGGTTCATTGAAGCAGCACGATTGTCACGATCAATTCTCTGAACTATATACTAGAACATTTTCTGCCACCCGAGTTTGTGTTTCACCGCTCACATGAAACTATTGCCATTCGCGTTGCTACAATTCCTCTTTTGTCCGTCTTTCCGACAACCAAAACTAAACCAATAAATATCATTGATCAAAGACCAAACTCCAAACTACAAAGATCAAAGATCACTCACCGTCCCGCTGCTCGCTGCACATGTACCGCAGGCCGGAGGTGAGACGGGCGAAGCCGGCGCTCTCGCGACACTCCGCACGAGAGGAGACGCAGGATAGGGCGGAGTCGTACTCCCTGAACAATAACTTGATCTTTGATCTTTAGGGGGGGAACCGTGATCTTTGATCGCTGGGATTACGATGTCTTCGTTAGACCCCGAAAGTTATGACTAGTTCAGGCTAGAGAGTAAGCAATTTCAGGGGAACATGTGGAAAAGTGAACAATCGTTTCTATGTTTCACGCATAGCTCAAGAGGCCACAACAGAGTGAAAAATAATGCTGCGTCGTATTCCATGTTGAACAAAAATTCACTAACTTGCTATGAATTGGCTCCACTACCGTAATTCTGTATCGTATGCAAAATACTACCGTATTCCCTCACTACCATTACCTGCACGCGCACTCCAGATTGCCCCCACTGTACAGAAACCGCATTTTTAATGTTTCAAGCACCGCTCAAAAAGCTGCCGGGCCCGTGGGAAATAATTTCTCAATCCTGCTCGATACAAAAATCTCGTTCTCAATTGTCTCTGTTACGCCACCGTAATCCTGTACCATACCCACCAAACTGTCCCCCTCACTACCATACTAACCTGCACAAGCTCTGTTTTCTGCCGACTACCGTAACTCTGTACCGTACCTCTACAGTAACTCCAATACCGTACCTGCACGCGCTCTCCAGATTGCCCCTCACACTCGCTCCCTCCGTGAACTGCGACCACATTCTTTTATGTTTCACGCACAGATCAAGAGGACGGAAGAAAGTGCAAAACTGATTCGTCCCCGAGTTGTCTCAGAAAACAAAAATAAATCGCTCAAACTTCTCTCCAGAACCGTAATCCTGTACCAAACCTTCCTTTCTACTACTGTGTTACCACCACACTATCAGAAATGATTTGGGATCCCGATACCATACCCATCCTTATACAGTACCTGCACGCGCTCTCCAGATTGCCCCTCACACTCGCTCCCTCCGTGAACAGCGATCGGAGTGTGGAGTGCAGTGGTGTGGCACAGGCCACGGAACAATCGAGAGGAGAAGGAGAGGAAGAGGAAGGGAAGGAGGTCGAGGGAGATGAGGAGAGGGGAGAGGCGGGCGTGCCTGAATTCATGGATAGCATTACCAACTATGTGCTACTCTATGTGTGCAAACCACAGAAAAAACTGGTATGTTTTCGAATTTCATGTACCTCGACTACCTTTTTTATATTCGGATCGCGACATGAACTTTTCGACATTGAAAGTCAAGGGTGAACGCTCAAGTTTTGGCAGGGATGTTCACAAATTCAAAGCGCTCCTCATTGCTATTGACTTGCATGCCATAAATACCGAAAGAGTTCTGCGGAATGGGCAGTGCGTTACATTTTTGAACACCATTGGGAACAGCCCATCTATCATGGCCCCATTCCCTCACATAGGCACATGGCCGCCAGTCTTCGACCTCTCCCTCTTGCTCAGCTTTGCTTGAACACTACGAGTCGATAGACTACAAACTACAACACGATCTTTCGATCAGAAATGCTTAACCTCATCCATGGACTACATCAAAACAGACCAAATTTTTTAAAAAGCTGTTCATATGTGATTTTCCGCCAAAAAAAAAGATAGCATGTTTTAGGAATTTAGGTAGAGTTCGACCAACTTTTTCTACTATGCTCACCCTCATCCAGGAAGAAGGGCCAGTTGACGTCGTCACGGTAGCCACTCGTCGTCGTCGAGGGCGTCACGGGCACGGCGATTACGGTAGATACCGTACCCAACAGCAGCAGCAGCAGCAACGCTGTCCCGAGTCCCATCTGGAACGGAGAGAGGGGTACGGTAGGTGGAACAGTTCACAAAATGGTACGGTATTGTAAAGATACGAAGTTATCATACGAACAAGCAAAAAAAGACGGTTTAAGCGAGAACATGTTTAGCCGCTCGCGTTAGGTTTCATCGCGCTCATGTATCCATTGCAATCAGTTGCATTACGATTTCAGCATTTCATTGACTCTAACAAAATCAATTTAAAAATTATCTTCCAGATAATTTTGATATTTTTACTAAAGGCTTTAGCTATTATAGCCACGAAAATAGTTCAACTCATCGGCTACTGTAAGTCACGAATACTGTAATCGACGCTATTGTGCAGATACTTTTTGCGATACGAACGCTTCAAAACACATCGATTCATACAAACAATTCGCAATTCAAACTTTATCCGTGTCAATGTTAGGCAAGTGAGAGAGATCGAAGACTGGCAACAATGAGTCTATGCAAGGGAATGGGGCTATGATAGATGGGCTGGTGAGAAGGAGGGAAGAGAGGGGCGGAGCCGCTAAACAGAGTAGGGGGGTGTCTCTCACTCTCTGGGGAGGGGTCACCCTCCGCCGGCAACAACAGCACAATAAATACATGCTCATACACACAAAGTGGTCCCTCGGGAGGACCCATAGCCGCGCGCGCGCTATTTACAGATACAACATCTCTCTACACTGGTGGGTTATCGTACGGCATGATCAGATTATACAACATATATTTACAGTATAGAGATTAGAGCACAAATTACAAACTAGAGTGTATGGATCAGACTACAAAGATTAGAGATCGCCCTTAGAATTTGCCCTTGCGCATCTCGGCGAGGCTCTTGACGTCGAAGAGGTAGGCGCACTTGTCCGAAAGCTGCTCACGAACCAACTGAAAGATCAGAGATCAAACTATAAACTACAGACTTCACAATATCCATGATCAAAATATTTAAATGCAAGCGGCGTTGGTCAGACAAGCAAAAATGGTCCGTCCGAAAAATTCGTGAAGTAATTTTGAACTGAGGGGAGTTGTGTTTCACCGATGCACGAAATCATTGTGAGCTGTACGACGTGAAATTGCTGACCACAGCTTCGTTCTTCCTAGAAAACACCACAAAAGTATCCAAACGAACTGCATTATTTAGGTGTTAGATTTAGCGTTGCAATTTTCAAGGTCCAATGATTCTAGGTTACAAGCAAAAATTTCAACTCGCAAAATTCGCAAACTATGTACTTTTGATCCCAGCGTAGTTGTGTTTCATCGATACCTCAAGTCTTCATAAACTCCCAGAACTGCAATTCGATCTTTCCTTCCGCGCGCAAAAAAAGGAACTAAAAAACTATAGATGGCACTAAATTACAGTTTACAGCGGGCTAGATTCCACATTCCACATCTTCTAAGATCAAAGATCACCCCCACCCCCTCCTCACCTCTCGCACGAGCTCGGGCGCCTTGTCGAAAAGCGCCGCCGCCTTGTCGAACGGCTGTAGCACCGAGTCCTGTAGATCAGAGATCAAACTACGAAATGGGCAGATCAGACTACAAACTACAAAGATCATAGGTCAGACTAGACTCTACTCACGAGCATCAGCCAGCCGGAGAGGGGGCAGACGGCGTTGGCGCGAGTGAGAAAGCACGGCAGTGCGCACTGGACGGCGCTGAAATAAGATCAAAGATTACACTTTGAGATAGAAAGCTATGTAACAATAGTGCGAGTTGAAACAGAGCATCGGATTATGATGAAAACTAAAGAAATCTTACACATCTTGTAAGACAAATTGATAGTGAGTCGGGACTAATATTACTACCAGACCTAAACAACAAACAACAAAGATCAAAGACCACCCTCCTCCCCCTTCACTCACGTGCAGAAGGGCGGCAGGTGCTTGGCGACCATGAGCAAGTTGCCGCCCATCGTGGACGCCATCTGGAAATGGGGATTAATTAATTAAAAATATTATAATTAATTATAAATTACGACTACTCTAAATCAGTCTTCCTAAAAGAAACTACAATGTTGCAACAAACTCAAACATGTGGCCCATCCGAAAATTAAGTATGCGATTTTGAACCGAGAGGAGTTGTGTTTCACAGACGGACAAAATTTGCACGAATTGTTCGCAGTACAATATGATTTCTTTACATATCACAACACAAAGCCACCGGGGACGTTTGATACCATGTTCTTGAGCTAGTCCGGAACATATACACTATCTGTGCCTCACCTACCGTACCACCAGGAACCAGTCGTACCATCCAGCCCCACACAGTACCTGGACGGAGGGCGCGACGGACAGCGCCGAGAGGTTGCCGCGCAGCAGGCAGGAGGAGTCGCATCCTGCAACGGGTAAGGAATTAATCAATAATGGTACCTTTAATTACCGCTTCCTGCCATAGTTACACTATTCTGTTGCTACCGTAACCCACAACTCACTGGTTAGAATGCCCCCAATAATTACTGTTTTCCATTGTGCACCATTTTCAAGTAACCTCACTAGAGAGTATGCTGTAGTAGTGCTACCGTGCCCCCCCATCAATCTACCGTACTTTTCTGATACCGTAACCCACAGCTTGGTGAAAACGCCGCCAACTTATGTAGGCGGAGGTAATCCCATAGTTAATCGATAGGTACCGTATCCCTTCATCCCTTTACTACCGTATACTCACCAGTGAGTATGCCGTCCAGATGGTCCCTCAGGCAGGGCTCGATGCGGTCGAATGAGGCACGCTTCGTCACACACGTGTGCTCGATGCCGGAGGTCACCTGACAAAATCAAACTAGAAACTGCAAGGATCAAACTATAAACTGTTGAAATTATAGAGCTATTAATAGATCATGAAAAATAAATCCTTAACTATGGCACGTATAGAACGGAAAATAAGCGCGCGAAACACATTTTTTTTAGTGAATTACCCGTTCCTTACGTGTTTCATAATTCACTCAAAGAGTGTGAATTATAGACATGAACAGTTCAGTCTTTTCTTCCGGCTTTAACAAAAATAATAAAAAATAAGTGTAGTCTCTAACTGACCATCATTGGTAGGCCCAAGGGAAGACTAGAGACTGAAGATCACATCCCCCCCCTCCCCTCCACTCCCCATCCACTCACCGCATCATACACGTTCCTCGGGCCGCAGCCGGGCCGCTTGTCGAGGCACTCCTTCGTCGCCGCGAACGCCCTGCAGGAAACGACCACTTTTTTCACAATTTCCAGATTTTAGGCGCCAAATTCTAATATTTAAATTTGTGATGGCACACGGACCCGCACATGTCCTGGAAGCGCGCCGTCGTCTCGTTGAAGGCGAGCATCTGGAATGGGAAAGGATCAGAGATGGAATATAAACTACAAAGATTAATGGTCGAACTACAAATATCAAACTACAAACTACACGTACCTTCTTGGCGGCGAGCGCGAGTCGGCCGATGCATCGTCGCATGCAGTACGGCGTGCCCACCGCGCCCAGAATCGTCGACACGTTCACGTCTGAATGTTTGTAGTTTGTTGTTAATATCTAGTTTAATATTTGGCCCTTAAATCTTTCAATGATTTCAGTAATTCCCATATACGGTGTAAGATATTTTTACGAAATCAACTCCTACTGTTATTATAGAGAACAACGCCTCTAGTGTGAAGACCGCGGAATGAAACATGAAAAAATCGAGGAGAAAAGCACGATGCAAGAAGTAACAAGTCTTTAGTAGGCTCTAGTTCTACTATTGTCGAATCTATTGCAGTACGAGAGAAAGCGGTGCTGGAATCTTGGGTATTGTATTCTGATTAAGATCGCGAGAACAATTGACAAGAAACCGAAACGGGTGGGAAGAATGCGACGTGAAGCATAAGTGATATTGGCAATTCTAAGATCTACTTCGTGCGCAGTGTGATCAGCCATTGACCTCTATTCACCCCACTCGAGACTAGACTCTAGTCCCGACTTGCACACTCACTCGGTCCGTTCGTGCCGGTCGCGTCGTGGTCGAGGTGGTGAGCTGCGTACTCGTGGTGGTGCTGCACGTCGTCAGAGGAGGCGGACGAAGAGGAGGAGGAGGGCAGCGCGCACCAGACTGCGCCTGAACAATGCAGTTTATGAGGCAGCAAAAATCAAACTATAAACTACAATATCAATAAAGATCGAACTACAGACTACGAAATCGAGAATATAAACTGACCAGCGAGAATGACGAGGGCGCAGAGGGCGGCCGAGTTGCGGCGGGGCAGCATGACGGGAGGAGCGGGAGAGGGGCTGGAAATAATAATATTTAAAAACTAAATTTGGAAAAATCGTGGAAACAAACAATGAACAGGCTATTAATGTGGGAAAGAGGCGGAGGAAGCGGATGAAATGGGCAAAATGATAGAACCACAAGAATTATTGTTTGACGTTAGACTACATCAAAAGCTTTAGATATTCGATGGAAAACAGTAGAGTTGTTATTCCGAGTAACTCGGCACTCGCGAGTGAAAAATGAGAAATCCACTCGCGAGTAGGGTTCTCTTAATGGAATTGAATTCCAATGGAATTCCAATAGAGTTCCATTACCTCATCATTCACCACACTCTCTCGCAACCAGAGCAGTCAAATCCTTTTGTTCCTCTTATTGGAATTCCGGAATCATTTCCAACAAGAGAACTCTACTCGCGAGTGAAAATCCACTCGCGAGTGAATTCCTTTGTTCGCACTCGCTAGTCAAATCCACTCGCCGAGTGAAATGAATTCTCTCTCATTCCTTCTCTCCTCGCCAAATTCAGGCGACCGGTCTCTCCATTCTATGGGGGATTCAATGGAATGTTCAATTTAATCAATTCTCGATTCGAATTCTACAAAAACACTCGCGAGTGGATTTCTCATTTTTCACTCGCGAGTGATACAACCGGTCCGAGTGGATCAGAAATGAACTCGGCGAGTGGCGAGCGCTCGCCGAGTGTCACTCGAGCAAACAACTCTAGAAAACAGTGACAAAAATATGGAGTTCAGGCGAGTTTAAAGTTGCTAATCGAGCGTATCATGCACACCACGAGGAATGGGAGGGAGGGGTGAAATCGGAGTAAGTACACGAGCCCGCAGGGATTGGGTTTCGCGCGAAGCATGTGTGGATGAGGAGATCACTGATTGATGGGGCCTAGATGACATGACAAGGACACGTTTCGAGCAAGAACAGGAGCTAAAAAGTGTCTGAAATTAGGAGGAAGTGCTCCGGTTACGGGAAGGGATGTAGCAGGTAAATAGCGGAATAGCGCCAACGAAAATATACAAAATTGGGATCAGTAAGGCCAGGAAACTCTAATAACCATGAAACCCGCAAAAATTCAAGGCCAATACGAGCTAAAACAAACGAGGTGGTCACTTCAGGGAAAATCGATTGCGAAATATCAGGAAACCAGCTACCGTAACTGTTTGAAAAATTACCGTATTTCATTTTTTTTGGGCGGATACATTCTAAAATTTCCAATTTCCGGGGAAAATTAGCCGTGATAACAAACATGCCGCACTGCTAATCATTTAAATCGGATATAATAAGCTGATCTAATAAAAGATGCGCTCGACAGCTGAGGTAAATGGCCTTGTATTATACAAGACCATGAAAGATGAAAGAACAGTTTCTCAGATTCCGTAATCATGCAAGCATTACACTAATGAATCCTCGCTAATCAACAAAAGCGGATATCAGGGACAGACCGAATGACTGATGGGGGACGGAACAGGGGACAAGAAGAGTGGAAAGAACGGCTGAGTGATCGATGGAGGAATGGGAGAACTCTTCCTCACCTCTCGATGGGAAGCGGCTCAGTGATCAATGGGGGGGGGGGGGGGGAGACTGGCGGGGAAGGGAGCGCAGTGATCTACTCCCTTCCCTTGCTTGGTCGTTTGGTCTCTTTTCTGTTGTTGTGGACTCTGTGAGATCAATAGTACTACAATCAGAGATCAATGATCAAACTTAAGATAAATGATATTTTACTGCACTTCTGCTTGTGATTCTACCGTATCCAAACAGTTTTAGAGGGCGTCGTACAAGTGTCAATGGACCGTAATGTGCTTTATCAGAGTGAGATCAATCAGTTAGGCGATGAGGGATGAGGGGCGAGAGAGATCAAAGATCAGACGATGAATTGGTCGTACGAGCGGTCCTCCCTTCCTAGAGTGGAGAGACGAGAGGCTGCCGAGACCGATCCTGCAATTATTCTCAAATTATAATATAACTATTCCTAACATAATGCTATTCGTAACCGTAAACAATTACTTTAATGTCTAGCCCCCTGTATTGAAACAGTTGCACGAAAATTTCAACTAAGATGTCTCCTACCAGTAAAAAATTCCTTGAATACGGTATCGCAAGTACGTGAAAATGAGGACAACTGATTTATTCTTTTATTTTTTTAGTTTTGGTAGAAAATGACAACCCTGCATTGAATTGATAGCACTTCATTGCTTTAGTCAAACGAGTGAAACTCATCCCAGTTTTGGAAACTAAAATGCTCGAAATTCCCTACAATAAGACTGTTGAAACTCGCCTCCGAATGGAATGGATGCAGAGATGGAGAAGGCGCGAGAGATCTTTTGTCTGTAATTTGTAATGTTATTTATTATCCTATTTTTCTATAATTGAATTCATGATCTTATTCATAAGTATCTTCGAAAAATGAGCAGAAAGGCACGTCCGCAGATCTAATTAGCAAGTGTTTCTCAGTAGCAGCTGGGGAGAAAACTAAAGAAATCGAGTTAGACATAAGTGAGTTAGACATGATTTTCAAAGGGTAGCCCTTGCCCCTTTCATGTGCACAAAACCATGGTTTATTCGATCTGGCGAAATTGACTGGAAAGCGAAATTTAACCTCATGATGATTTCGTTTTTCTTCAGTGATAGCTTCTTTTTGCTGATGCCTTTCTCGTTGTAGAGCGGTTCGAAGAAGGATGGGAAGAAGTAGTCACTACAAATATTGCCCTTTCTTAGTCCTTCACAATTCCAGAAGCGTTTGCCTTATTCTGGCTAAAACTACGCGTTATAAACAGAGTGAAAAAGATACAAACCGCAGAATCCAGAGATTGAAGAGCAGCCAGCAAGCAAGACATGTGAACCCTGGAATTGTTGTTGTTTTTCTTGAAAGTATTTTTGTTTTTGTTTTCAGTAGTGTTAATTTGATGAAAACAAGAAAAAATCTCACCGAATACCTTGTAGAGCAGCTCCCGGTGCTCCGCTAGCTGGAAGAGGATCTTTGACCGCACCAGGGCTGCTGAAAGGACAGAATGATTGGAACACTTTTCGATTTTGTACCCAATGAAGAGAATGGACTTGCCAGACTTTCCCGCAATTTCCAAAAAAAATCAAAATGGATGGATATACTCGAAGAAGTAAGCTTTAGTAGTTGCACAACAGGCAATCATTTTTTCATGATTTCGCGCATTCTGAACGCCAGTCAGTGAGAACTAAAAGTAGGGAAGCAGAAAGGCTACAGCCGTTGAGAGACGTCCACACATGGTGGTATACACTGGTACGGTGAAGATAACAACTCCAGCTCAAATCAATGAGTTAGAGCCCAATGAACACGTATCGCCCTGGGGGAAGACGCGAAGTTGTGACACTGGTTCGCAACCTGCTGTCAATGTTTTCGACCCCCCACCCCTCCTACCAAGTGTCAAGGGCCAACTCACTGGAGTCGAAGAGAATCATCGATGAAAACACACGGAGACAGCCAACGAACAAAGATGAGGAGACACTCTACTTACTCTCCCTAAGATCTCTTTCATCTGAGATACAGCTCGCTGACACAACTCATTTGTCAGATGAGAGAGGGGCAGGTCCGAGAGAGAGAATAACAGGAACATGACAACACAACAGAGGGAAAATAGAAGAAGCAGCACTGATTAAGCGAAGGAATGCTAGCAGAGATGTCTTCTGCAATGATGTATCCTTCTTCAGGGAAAGAATTCACAAAAATGAGCCGTTACAAATGATTTCTTGATTTATCGCATTCTATTGCAAATCAGAGTAGGGAGAGGCAACGCGAAATGATGAGGGTCATTTCTTGCCAAGCCAATCCTGTCTTTGGATTTCCGAAAATGGGTTGAGTTTCAGCCACTACTGAAAGCGTAAAGAGAGACTGACAATGCAGTTCGGTCCCTGCTGCTTCTCTGAAAAATGTAAATCTATCCAGTAGCTGAAAACCCAAGCGCACTCACAAACGCATTTTTTGAATTGAAGATTTTTGCACGATAAATATACCTACGGTAACGCTAAAAGCGGGGGAAATCTCAAAGTGCGTAAGGGCCAAGCGGTCGTTTTCGCAATAAATGGCGCGCAATGGAGAAGTGAGATATTTATTCTAGAGCAAAGCCTTTTTACGGAGAAAAAAGCGCGGATTTACAGCAGGCAAGAAGGAAGTGTCATGTGCAGGAGGAGGATGGAGGAAGCACCTAGAGAGGGAATGACGGAAATGTGATCACGAATTTTAGTTGCGTAATACTTGTGAGGTACATCCACTTTCGTAGAACACTCTATGTTCACTATGATGCGTATGTGGATTATCGTTGCAGCTTCGGGATAGGGATTCATAGAAGGTGAAAAGAGAGAGAGAGAAAGAGACAGCTGAGCAATGGTTCGGGAATGCCGTCATCATACAACCCTAGTGTGGATATCTACGCACTCCTATGAGGATAATCTTAGTTGTTGTGCTCAACGCGCGGCATTTTCGATGAGAGTCCTTGCGAGAATCCTATTGAAAACGAGACGCGTTGGCGTCGAGAAACTTTTCGAGAAATGTGCGAAGCTGAGCTCTCGATTGCGCTGAAAAATAGATAATAAATTGAGTTTGAAGATGATGCGGCACGTTTTTATTCGAGATTCAGAGATACGCATAACAGAATACAACGCAAATTGAGCGGGGAATAGCGCTGAAGAGTTCTACATTTTGGTTATCGTCTCTTCATTTCCCAAAATATCTCATACAGCCAGTGGCGAGAGAGTGTGCAAAATGGAGAGACGATAACACGAATGGCGAACTCTAGAGCACAGTAACAGAACAATCGCTGCCTAATTGAGGAGAAATACGGGAGTTTGCAGGGAGGAAAGGCTTGGGGGAGGCCGGGCTCTTGAACTCTGCGGAGGAACAGGAACGCAGATAGATAGAGTGTTCGAATTGCAATTATTTTATAGGTCACACGTAGGGATAAGGCAAGAGTAGAAAGGTCTTCCAGCGACTACCACTGTTGGTGGAAGGTGGCGAGCAAGGCGATGGATCAGAGATCAAAGTTCAGAGATCAAAGATCAAAGATCAGTGGAGGATCGATGAGTAGAGGCGTTCGTGCTGTTCCTCGTGCAAGTTTCCGTTCCGTCTCCGCACAAATCTTCAGCGATCTGAAAAATTGAAATGGTTCGAATATGTTTCACGGGCACGATAAGGCTTGATTCAGACCCATGTCAATTCTCCTCTCCATGCCTTTTCGAAAAAAACTGCAAATAATCAAGCACGTCTTTAGAATCGTACTATTGACGAAATCATTTCGGTTTATTTTAAAACACGTTTCCTCTAACCCCCTCCATCTCCCAACAGACTCTGCTGTTAGATAAAGATCAGCAGTAATCAACATGCTTTCAGGATATGTTTCAGTGAGTATTCAAGGCGATTCGACATCCAGCTTCCGAGATTATTCGCGTTCTTCGGGCGGAAAAAAAAACAAAAAAATAAATTCACCTTCTCCGTGACGGGCACTTGTCTGTACGCGGGGAAGGCGATCGATGTGAAGTCCGTTGGCTCGTCTGAAAGAATTTGTTTAGTGAACACTGCATGCACTAATACGAACCAAGCATATCTTTTTAATATTACTGCTTTTATATAATAGAATATGAGCTTTTGTTATGGCGACCTTTGTCTAATGATCAAAGATAGCATGAACAATTCAAAGGGCGTACCTGGCGAGTACGCAACAAATAGTCGACAGACAACGTACGACCACCAGAGGACGAGACAGCCTGATCATAGAATAATGTTTGATCTTACTCCGAGTGTAAGTTACTCAATTCGATTTTCTGTTTGATAAATGAGGTTCCAGCTTTAAATAAATAACTCACCAGGCACAGATATCATGATGGTCAGCACGATGCTCGCCGGCATCAACATCCTTCCCCTCCATCCCAATCGGAGAATGATGAGACAAATGAGGAAGGAGAGAGAGGCGAATGAGATCTAGAGAGGAAGAGGAGTTAGCGAATAAAAAACAGAACTTTTTTCAACACAATTTTAAATCGTCTGCTGTATGTCTTTGGTTGCGCAAATATTCGCCACTCGCCCCCACGCTTATGATTCACCGAACGGTTATCGCTCTGCTAAATAGGAAATAGTTGATTCCAAGATTCCTTTTGTGAAAAAAGTACGATTATACAAGTACATTTTTTTCCAGTCTTCGGTTATCATTGGTGATGATTACATTCATTTTGGTATAATGATAATATAATTTAAAATAATAGTAATCTCTCACCTGCCAAATCAGATGTGGCACGAGCAGCCATCTACACTTCTTACTGATTCCTATGAGGAGAACGAACGAGGTCAGCAAGCATAGGGCGCATACTGCAATTTTTAAATGTTATTTTTATTTGTTATTGTTATTGTTATTGTTTTCGTTGTTATTTATTATCCCCTTCTTCTAAACATCAAGTTTCCTGTAGAGTTTACACTACAAAGGGCTATTGTTTAGTTTTTATGACGTTGTGATCGCTCCACTCACTAGATACCTCTGAACACGTGTTCATTGCTCACTGAACAACTGTCTTCAAGTATTTAGTTTCTCGATAACTACCCTGCTTTTCCCTCTCTAATACTCTCGCGGTGATAAAACTCAAAAACCCATTCCATGAGCAATGTTCATGTCTCTCAATACCACCCGATCTCTGGCAGGTCTGACATAGCGAGTGAGCACTGCGAGAGGAGAGAGGCAGTCGATTGTTTGAAAAACCCATTCCCAAGGCCTGTCTACTCATGAGTTGAGAGTGGTTAGATCGAAGAACGAATTGTTGTCAACTACTGACTCTACGTTTGGATAAGTTTCACAGAATGCGTAAACCTTGATGACGCGATTAAAATCTATTGCTCTTCATCAGCTGAGTTAGAAAATATAATCAGATTACGTTATTGAATTTCGAGCACTTGATACATTCGGTATCACTAAAATCACTTTTATTATAATATGCAAATAATTTTTTTAAATCCCACACCTGTCACGTGCATCGCGAAGAATACGATCCCGAAACCATCAAAGTTGTGCAGGAAGTAAAAGTAGTTGCCGTCCTGGAAGGGAAAAGTGTTCAAGAATGGCCGACTCTCTTTATTTTGCACGCTATCCATACTTTTCCTGACCCCATCTAATGTGATCGAGAAGAAGAAAGGGGGACAATGTCATAATTTCGCATGCTCTCTCTTTTCATCTTTCTCGTTAACGCTAGCGTGCCGAACGATAAAGTCAAAATGTGGACTTGATGACCCGCCACTGCCCTAATTTTTCCCTCGAGGCCACTCAGACTGAAGATAATTTCGAAAACTTGTAGGCGGCCTCTTATCGAGACCAAAAAGTAATTTGGGCAATTTAGAACAATGCAAAAAATAACAAAGAAAAAGTACCTTATCAATCAAATCGATCGATTGCACGAGTAGCACGAGCGAGAAGAAGACCTGTGAATTGAAATATTATAAAAACCAATTTTGTTCTACTTTTTTTGCCTCATTTAAAGTTTGCAATGTTTTCGTTCCAATGAGTTTCAGAAACCGGATAAATTCAGTAAAGTGCCTCTCTAAATAATGATTCGCCTGGTTCCGGCTAAAACACATTCAAAGTTTTCACAGCGTCCGTCTTTAATTTGAACAGGCTTTATTTTCGAGAAAAAGGTACCTCAATAAAAACTATCAGCTTCACGCTTTGCTGCAGGGAAAGTTGTCCGCCGAGACATTTGATTTGAACCTGCAAAAATATACAAATCCTCTTTTTTCAGCAATCAGTTCTATTGGATCAATTACACGTGTGCAAAATGAAGAAAAAAACAAAAAAAATACTAACCTGATGCTTCTTCAACTTCTTCTTCGTTAGAGTGCCCTAAATTAAAAAGATTTTTAAAATTTAATTTAAATAAATTAATAAATAATAAACTAAATAACGCTCAGCTCACTTTCGAATTCGTCGACGTCTTCTGCTCCGAGGTCATCTGCAACAGGGGAATCTCAACGGCATCGACGAAGGAAAACATCGCGAAATTACTATGGGTGTCACGCAGATATTATGCTCATAACAGGCGCGGCATTATGATCAATGAAATTAGCGTAAAGGCCAAGTAATAGTCAGCGTTAGAGTCTCTAACTTTTCTAACGGCAACAACTCCTTTGACACAATTTTCTTATGTGCCCGAATTCGATTGACAGTGCACGAAAACAGGGCCAAAGAAGGTTCCTCATTTGCATGAACTTGTTTTGATGGTAGTCGGAATACTGTCAGTCAGGTTTTTCCTTCTACGACTGAGAAATAATGAGTGCTGAATCACAGGAGCTGTCTTAGAGTGAATAGTGAGAGGCGGGATGATAAAAATCACTGAGGCAAAGAGTCCTCTCAGAGAACCTTTCGGCTCTTCGGGCGCTCGTTAGATGAGCTGGCGGAGCAAAAAGTGTGCGAGCACAGACTCTAAACTGCGAAATAGCATGGAAAAGGGAGAGAGTGGGAGGAGGATAGGGCAGATTTTGAGAAAAGTGACGGCAAAGTGTGTTGGGATGACTCTTCTAAGCACTTATTATCGAACGACTGGGGAAGTAGCGCTTGAAAATAATAGAATCACAGCTTTTCGTCAAGTTCCGAAGTCGCGAGACTACAGGGAAAACGTTCTCACACTTATTTGGGGAACGGCGAAGTGGAAGGAAGGCTGGGGCAAGAATCGACTATTTTAAGGAAAGAAAAGGGAAAATTCGAAATTTTTATTTTAAGGTGGCGCAGGTAAACAAATTTGTTTGATGGAAATGAAACCATAAAATGATAGAAACCAGAATCGCAAGAAGTTTCGAAAAGAGAAGGAAGGAAAAAGAGACAAGTGTAAATTATGAATGCAGAATGTTTGGATTGGCAGATGTGTCTATGCAAGCGATCAAATGTAGAAAGGGAAAGAAAATTTTGGGCAAAAAACCGTGGGAACTTGCCTCTTTTCTTGCCCTTTGCCACTAGAATTTTACGAAAAACGATCTTGCTTTTTCACTTTCAAATGGTTATAGGATAGTTCGTGATAATAACTAACGGAACAGCGACGCTCAAACTACAGAAGATAAGTCACGATTGCAACAAGGCAGCAGAAAACAACCGGGGAATGTATGATAGATGGAAGATTGGGACAGAAAGAGAGAGAGGGATGGGACTAGACCAACAACCAACAATTAGACTGGGAAGCCCACACTTTCTAGGGGCGAAGTCTCGAAATCAGTGACGCGGAAAATATTTGCGAGATAACTTCCTTCTCATGTGGTGTTAAATCCGGGGAATCAAATCTAAAGCCGTGGTTGTAGTTGAAAATATGGGATTACACGGCGAATAGCGTTCTCGATCCTCGGTTTCCCTGCTTTTTATCATGTTCTGCCTACATACTTTTCCGAGAAAGTGCGATCAGTATGAACTGCGCACTAATGAATTTGACGGCAAGAATCAGATAGTCAGAATCAAATGATGTCGTTCAAACTCCAACGTTTTGCGTCCCGAGAAAATGAACACCTCATCGGAATGAACTGCGCGCTAACGAATTTGACGGCACTAAAGAGTAGTTGGAATCAATTGATATCGTTCTTCGTGCTCCTCATACTTTTCCGAGAAAATTACCGCTAAAATTACCGTGAATTTCCCGAGAATTTCTCAAAAGATATCGTTCAAATCGTCACGTTCACTTCCTCAAACCTCATAACTCGCGCAAATTGGCAGTTCCGGGTAAAATTTGGTGCGAGGGAATGATGCCAACAGGGAACCGATGGCCTGTCCCTCTCATTTCTCCAGATTCTATGGTTTCTTTCACTGACGAGAGATAAGGCTAAATGGCGAGACTATTTCTCCGGGAACCAGCTACCCGTGTGTGTAAACGAGCAAAACGAGCGGTGGAGCTGCGGAATTCGATTGGGCCGAGTTTCTCGGAAGTTTTGCATGGGCATCCGCAGCAGATAAAGAGACTAGAGTAGGAATACGTTTCTATATGCGTAACATGGTCGCTGAATTTCTAGGGACAGACTGAACTCGGGCGATAGAGGGCGAGAACGGAAGATCCCAAGGCCAGTGCGAAAAACGATGAGGTGTTTTCTAACTTGAGATGTTTGATGTTTGGACCCTGACGAGCCGTTGGCTCAGTGGCGTCGAACTTTTCGCGAAGCGAAATTGCGTTCGTCGCTTGAGAAGTGGAGATGAAATCAGTAAGTGAATTTTCGACCGATTTAGATTTAGTCTGCCACTAGAAATACCTAGAAATCTCGGTCATTATCCAGACAAAAATAAATCAACAAAAGTGCCAAATTCGGCAGTTCGCCACTAGATGATATCAGTAAGTGTATTTTTTAGAATATCTCGAAAGAATGAATAAAACGTAATCAACAAAGTGCCTTGAGTTCAAGGCCGGGAAAGAGAAGGGGGAGGGACGGTCTAAGTCAACTGACAGTTCTTCTCGGCCTTTTGGACGTCAGGCAGTCCACTATCGGCAGAGTGGAAGTATGGGGAAGGAAGTAAACAGAGTAAGACAAGAATGGAATACGGAGACTGTGGATCTGGCGGTAGTGCAGAGAACGTTATGAGTAGGGATCAGAATGAAGAATTTGTCTGTTCATTCCATCACTCTGACCGGAGACGGGTAAAAAGATAAAGGTGTCAAGGTGTCACACAAGCGATTTTACAGTCGTTAGTAGAGTGCGCAATTCGAGTCGGGAAATCGGGTAGGAGACCGGGTAGGAGAGGCTATTTTCGCGGAATGACATTACCCGACATTCGCCCTCTCAACGCGTCATTACCCGACATCCGAGAGTTATTTTCTCAGAGAAGTTTTAGTAAAAATGCTGCCAAAAGCCTGAAATCTTTATGAATGTTTTGTGATAAGTCATTCTGAAACAGTAAGAGAGGTTAAAGATAATTTTGAGCTGGATCGTGATGTATTAAAATTCGTCCTGTTGCTTTATCGTTTCAAGCATATTCTCGTTCCATTGAAGCGTAGTCTTGTGATCCTTGTCTCACAGTCGGCGATTTCCATTTGAGGATGACGTTTGAAATGAAATCCAGGTTAGATATGAATGTAAAACTCTATGATGTTGAGCGTTCAAAGGTCTTTAACACTCCAATTTCCGCTATAGAGGAGGTAAAATTGACTAATGTGGTTAAAATAGGATCACAATCGCGCTAGTGATTCTCGTGTTTTTCAGAGTTTCTATTGATGGTCTAGCCTATTCAGAAAGCTCCAAATTACGTTTAGAGCATAGATTTAACACCTTAACGAACCTTTGAGCGCAAATGACGTCTTCACATAGCTTTAGTTGCTTACATTTAGTACGGCCAATATCCGCAACAGAAGAGACTCCATTCAATGCAGATTCTCGCGAGAGACCGGTCACGAGTGAGAGAAAAGGGCGAAATGAGGAACTATTGAAATAGCGACCAATTAGCGTCACAACGACGTGAGATATTAAAGCGCGGATGTCGGGTAATGGATCATTTCGAGTGAAACCCGACATTCTCCTCCCTCTCATTCCGCGCAGGCGGGTACCCGAGATGTCGGGTAATGTCACATTTCGCACTCTAGTCGTTAGGCAACGCTAGGTGGGGCCCACTCGGAGACGGAGAATAAGGGACATGAAGGGGTGTTGTATCCGCTCTTACAACAATGTATTTGAGACAGGTGTTGAAACCCCACTCATTATATCCTACTTCGTCATAACAGCTGCCGATACAGTGCTACAATACAAAAGTGTAGCGAATGAGTGGGTTGGTAATACTTAATCTACGTCATTGGAAGGAGAAGCAGGAAGTTGACCATGTGATTACTCATTTCCTTGTTAGCTCTAATTATAATTCATTATAGATGACTAAAGATCACGCTAGAAATGGACATAATTAGACAACACTGAGAAACGTGCCAAGTTTCACGGAAATAGAGCCTCCTCGTCAATTCTCGTCGAGGTCTTTGCAAAAAATCTGGGAGAATTCATTGTTGCCTCTTGCAACGAAGCTACTTTCGGAGAATCCCCTCTCTCACTTCCTCCCCCCCCCTCCCTCCCCCGATTCAAGCAATAACTCCGCTTTCCCGTGCTCACTAGTTCTGTCTGGCTGGAGAGAAATAGTGAGAAATTGAGAGAGTTATTGCACCCCATCCCTCCTCCCTCACAATGCGCTATGCGTAGCGTGAAAGGGCTAATAAAATGAATGAATACGATGATAGTGTCAGATAGAGCGAGAGTGCTTGGGAAATTGAGAGAATCAGACAAGATTCAATGATTTGTTTCCATGAGGGCAGTGAGGCTTCAATGAGAACGTGCGCTATGGCTTGAGTTCTAGTCGGGGGAGGTATTTTCTTTCGACTGGACAAATCCTGAGTGAATCACTCTTGAACTGAAGATCTGAACTAGAAGCTCAAGTGTAATTCAAGCATCTGAACGGAAAAGTTGAAGAAAATTCAGAGCTCAAAAGAACCAATTTCTGAGGATACGAAGAAATACTTGAGACGAAATTAGAGAATACTGCCAGAAAGTATGAGAATTCAACCAACATCCGAAATGATTTGTGGTTCTTGGTGTAATAAATTGTGAAGTTCCTCGATTACCAGTTGGCATGTCTAGGACTCGTTAGAGAAAGATTCACGAAGCATAGGAGAACTCGTTAGAAAACTCGAGTCTTCATTTCCCGGGATCTCTAACCGGCCAGAGCGATGAGAGGGCACATAAAATTAGGAGATAGTACATTTCAATTGCTGGTAAGGCTCTCACGCTACTTGCTATCACATGCCCAGCGATGAAATGTACTTCCAGAGATGTTTCGTCAATGTCTAGTCATTTGTGTGAATTTCAAACAGCTTACTTTTCAAACGTTTTAGCGACAAAACAGTGGAAATACAAAACCAATCAGAAAAAAGTACCACAACTACGTATCACATGTCCAGCTATCGTTATCGCGAAGGATTTCGGAAAATTGGAAATCCAAAACCGCAAAGAAAGTCTGGGAGAAACCCAACACCAGCGAGCCGAATTCAGTGAGACGGAGCGAGAGAGCACGCGGAATTGAGAGAGTCATTCTTGTCAAGCAAAGTAACTGACACGTGTTTATTGTGACAGTGGGCCATACATCCAAGGGAGTCGAACAGTGATCGGACTGGGGATTCGCAAAAAAAATAGATGTTTTCCAAATTTCGCACACATTCTGGTCCCCTAGATAGGCTTCATGAGAGCACATGTGAAATCAGGACTAGAGAAAGTGAGGTAATAGTGACTGGGCATCGGGTCTCTTGCGAATTGTTGCAGGCAATAACTGAATTGGTCTGCAAGTGGACCGCGAGTCCTAGAAATGGGAACGATAGCCAAAATAGATGGGGAGGATGCTGTTGTGAAGCGATCCGGTATCTTCAAAGTGTAGCGATAATAAACGGATTGTTCGTTCTGAATAATACAAGTTTGTTGAGTGGGCACAAAATGATATTATTAAAAGGATACAAAACAATTGTTGTCCTAGTGTGCGCAACGTAAGAGGTACAAGTTGTGTCACCGCCGAACAGCTTCAAACTCGCTTATCTCCCATGCTGGGGGCAGTTCAAAAATTTAGCGCACTCCTCGTTTCGCTCCCTTGCTGTCCGAATAGGAGAGCATTGCGATCCCACTGGCAAGGTGTAAATTGCACGTCGAACCTATTGCTATTGCTCATCGGAATTGCGCATCAAAGACTGCGAACAGATGAAACTCGATGAAGCGTCGGAGAAACAAACAGGCGTTTTATGCGTGCGCGCAGCAGCTAGAGATAACTGGAACAAAGAACACTGTGACCACCCAGATTCGTGTCTTTGTGAGACCATGGGATCTATGAGCTACCGTAATCCAAACTCCACCACCCCCAATTCTAATCCGCACTCATCTCACAGCTCTTCTCCCAATGCCGCCAATTCAATTGTGCCATCTCTCCTCTCGTCTCTCTTTTCGATTGTAATGCCATCATCATTGCTTCACTTCACCCTCCTTCTTCTCTTGAGTGCCCTCCCCACCGAAATTAGGACTCGAGGGAATTCCCCTTTTCCCTACGCCCTGAAGTGACCAAAAGAGTTCCCGACGAAAACACCTCGACACAGAGCCGTCTCGGAATGTTGTTGTTTGTGGGACGTGCCTCTACGAAGAAAGTTCTCAAAAATGTTTTCGAAAATACAACATATTGTAGCTTGGAACGCTTTTATTATCTCAATTCTTTATCGTTTTCTAGAAATGTGAGTATCCAGAGTGCGAACTGTACCCAATGAAGTTATATTTATCGCGTTCAGTGTCTACATTTTCGAAATTGTATTATCCTTTGGGACACTATTGTGGTGCCCATAGCGTACTGATTTCGTGAGAATTCGAACAATATCTCCATCGTGTTTTCAATATTAGATAAGTGAGATTTATCAGAACATCGATTAACCAGTCGCAAACACTTGTAACAATATCGTGAGAGAGGCATATTATCAATGGCAGTGAGATTCGTTCGCTGAGATGAAGGAGGAATGGCTGGAAAAAACATATTTCACGAGTAAAAGATCAAAGATCAAACCTTGAAAATCCGTCGTAGAAGAGCAGCGTTACTTGCAAGTAACAGAGCACCAGACGGCGCCGTTCTGGAATGGAAATTATTCTCGGGTTACGGTAGCTTTCAAATGCTTTTTGGGTCCCGAGCGGAACTCTACCGTACCTCGCACTTGCACTGGGTGCACTCGTCCTGGGACCAGGACTCTCCGTGCTTGTGGTGCTTGTTGTCGTCGGTGAGGCAGGATTTGAGCGTGCGTCGACGTCTGAGAATATTATAATTTTGTTTCAGCAGAATTTTTCCCGTCGGAATTACTTGTTCCATTTACTGCAATTTGTAAAGGATCGCTGAAACATAATAATTGTTTTCGATTTGAAAGAATGGAATGAAAAGGGACTTTCTCTTTTTAATTACTCTTTCCTTTCCCTGTGAATTTTTAGTTGGATCGGTGAAACATAATTTTTGTTTTTCACAATGCAACAAGGAAGTGAAACGGGTGAAAATGTTGATCGAGAAGATGTCTTTGGTAATTTGTGACTTGAGAGTGCGATGAAAAATTTATATTCCTTTTTTTTTCAAGAGTTTTCCTCTGCAAATATGCATTCCATTCCCGGTCATCATTTTTATAGATTGGTGAAACATAACCGACATTGTCCATTCCGAAACTGTATGTAAAACTACTGAAAATCGAAAGAGAGGCACATGAGAAGGGTCAAAGAACAAAGATCAAAGACCAAACCTCATAGGCAGTTCCTGCTGCTCTCCCTCGCAGACGGACGAATCACAGCAAGAGGAGAAGACGGCGAGATTGATGGACGGGTGGGTATCGCATCTGGAGGAGAGGGATACTGTGGTGAGAAAGCACGGGAGAGCAGGAGTGCAATTTCTTATAAAACCATCACTACTGGAAATGGTATGATATCTATGTATCTAGTACTATAAACTGAGATATCGAATTAAGTGGAATCAGAAAAGAGATCAAGCATCATACCTCTCATAGAGCTGGGACGAGTTGCCGGGGTACATGAAGACGTTCTTCTGTAAGTTTGAACATTACTGTAAGATTGCCTATGCGTGAATCGTTGTAAATAAAATGTATTATCTGTTTCACACTGTTTCACACTGTTTCAAGAAATGTACGTCGTCAACTACGTTGCCCAGTCCCATTGACTAAACGTCTTTTTTCCATTCTATCAGTACACGATGAAACACATTCGATTTCCAAAACCAACAATCAAAGTTCTCAAAATCAACTAGCACAACTTTTCAATAAAGGGAAAATAATGAAGCGGTGTGTTATCTAGCACAGTCTACTCCCCCACTCGCCTGCACTCTCGTGATATTGTCTCCATTATCACACAGTAGCCTGCCCAGTGTGGCCTTCTTGATCTGTTGCAGTTGGAGGGGAGAGAAAACGGAGGGGTTCTCGTACCTGCAAGGAAGTGAGGGTCACACTCAACTACATGTATTTGATAGCTGATCAGCTCAGCTGATAAGATGGTGTGAGTGAGTGCAAAGAAATAATCAATACTTTGGATAAAATATTTTTGAAGAGGAAACAGCACGTCTATCACTGAACAAATGTTGCTTGGAAATTTTAGTGTTTGATGAAACGGAACCAAACGACGGAATGCAAACTTATGAGAAAAAAAGGAATGCAGCTAGAATGATTCCTCACCAGAATCGATCGCCATCTCGCGTCCTCTTGAACTGCTCGGCGATAATGCATGCGAACAGAGGGCCTGCAAAATACTTCTTCTCTATTATCCGATTTCTATGTTATCCCAAATCTAGCATAGCAGACAGATCGATAGATCATGAGGCGGACCTCTGTCACTCACCGACGAGTCCCTCAGACAATCTCCTCTCCACGATTCCGCCCACCCAAACGTCGATGTTGCCTGAAATCGGTTGATCGCTAGCTACTATACTTGGCAGACAGTCGTCATTCTTTCTTTAATTCAAGGCTTTCATGTGTACATTACCATATTTAGAGTTTGATTGAACTTTAAGTAACCAAAATAACAAGTAGTATGGCCTACCGGGATGGCCGTAGAGGTTGCGCAGTTTCTGCACCACATCTGAGTCCTGGAACAAATTTTATTTGAATCGATGATCTTTAATCTTTGATCTTCCCACCTTGATCACTGTCTCCATCTCTTCCCAATTCGCGGGCGCTGAGAGATTGCAGAACCGGCGGTACTCAGTGTAGCTGGAAGCATAGGGGCGATCTTTGATCTTTGTTTTTCGTAATTTTGTTTTAAACAAGGGATTCCGAAATAATTGTTGACTCGTCTTATCTTACATTTTCAAATGAGTTGTGAAACACAACTAATAAACATATTTTTGGGAGGGAATGACATACCTCTGCAGTCCGTGGTCACGAGAGCGCTGAATGTTGAGAGAGGCGAGGTCGAGGGCGATCTGAAAATCATAAATTTATTCTTTTCTTTCTCGAGCAAAACGTAATAATGCATATGCGAAATGTTGTTCAAGTAGGTTTCAGCAGGGCCATTTTACATTGAAGTAGAATGAAAAGCGGTGGACTGTTAGCAGTTCGTTCTATAAACTCAATAATGCATTCCGTGAATGGGCAAGAGAGATCGCCGTCGTCGAGAATTCGCGTGCGCAACGCACCTCGACATTCCTATTGAACAACATCTCCGTTAGCTCTGTGTTCAGCAACTGGTCGGGCTTGGGCAGTTTGAGGGGAGAAGCGAAGAGGCCTGAAATAAGCATCCTGCAATTCGAATCCTGAACGCAGGAATTAATGAATCAAAATCATGAGCTGTTTAGATACCTCTCAATAGCGGGTCGACTCCGCCCTCAGACAGCATACGTTCGGGAGCGAATAGGGCCTGAAAGTAATTCATTTCAGGCCTATTGGTTTCTCCTCTCGAACTGCCAATGCCCGAGTTGTAGTTGCTGAACACATCACTCCCACAGAGACGTCAGCAAAATATTTCATGACTATCGTATTTATCATGAGACGATTATTTCTAACTTTAGACATTTACCAACCTCATGCAGCGAGATGTCGCCCTGTGCGATCGTCGTGAAGTTTTCGTTCAATCTGAATCAAGGACTAATTACACTTTGCAAAAATATTTAACGATTATCCATCGTGATAGAAGATAGGAGCAACCTTGCGACACTTACTCTTTTGATGGCGAATTTTGTGGGATTATAATCAAATTTGGACGAGCTTGGTACGGGGATGTGATAAATGAAGAAAGGCTCTGACCTCCTCAATTTCGGATTGATCAGTGTGTGCCCGAATCGGAATGCAGCTGTAGCGAAGACATTGGAGACCGAGGCATCGACCTGAAATTGGGAATTTTCACTATTATCTAGAAGTGTCTCGAAAGTATCAATACCTACTCAAATTTCTTTGGTATTCTTTTGTAACATCGAAAACCCAAGTTGCAAGTTATTATCTAGAAATTCTGCTGAGAAGATTCCATCCCATTAACCTCTGTCGCTAAAACTCCCATTTCCAACGGAGACCCACTGCAGGCCCATTGCCAGATGTGAATGAATAGGCTTCAAAATAGTAAACTCGCCTCCGGATTGTATCCCTTGTACTCGCCGATGAGCTCCGCGTAGCCACTCTGCGAATATAATTTCAATTAATTTAATTAATTAATCAATTTTATTTTATTTGACTAATTACCTTTCCCAGCACGAGCGGGAGCCAGTGCGCGTAGGTGATGTGCTGCATGACCGCGCCGATGATCTTGCGGGACTGAAATAGTTAGGACTCTTTAAAAAATATTTGGTATGACTTATATTACGCAGGATGAACAACTATTAATGAGAAATCAATAATAAGTTTCCCTTGTGAAGCATATCTCGAAATATTGTAGTACACATTTTAATTAGGGTTGGCTAAACGGTAGCGGTATAACGGCCCCGCTACGGCGAGGGAGAGGGTAGCGGCCCGTTATTACCCGTTATTACCCGCTACGATTTCATTCGCTGCCGCGTCGCGATCGCTATATCTTTAGAGGGGGTGTTCTAGACGCACCGGGTTCGAGAGAACAGAGGGAGGGGGAGAGGAGGGGGCGGAGTTATGCACTGACGTAGCGGGTAATAACGGGTAATAACGGGCCGCTACCCTCTCCCTCCCTCGTAGCGGGCCGCTACGTGACCTATACGTCGTAGCGGGCCGTTTAGCCCGAATTGCCAACCCTATTTTTAATGAATCAAATGAAAAGTGAGCACTTATTTTTTAGAACGCTCAGACAAGAAAGTAAAGCCAACACTAGCTCGAATAATAAATCTACCGTATACCTCCTGGAAGATCTTCTCCCCATCCCAGAGAGGATTGATCTCGAGTAGTTTGGCCGCGAGTCGATTGTGCTCCCGAAGGAAGAGCGTGTGCATCGCGGTGAGACCCAACTGGAAGGATGGGATTACGGTAGGATTATCGACTCTGTCAAAATAAGGGGGGCCCAACACATCGGATATGCATCCCCCTTATTGTCATGGATTCCCCGTATTCCGACAGAACCGAATTATCGATTGGAAAGGATAAAACATTGCCGAACTACTCTACCGGCACTAACAATAAGTGGTATGTCGTTGTAAATATCACCACTGCATTAGTGCTCGATGTGAGATCGATGCCTAACCCAATAGCGGGATCCTCAAATAGTGTGTCTCTTCACAACTAGATTACCTGCTCATTCGCCCTCAGATCTCCAGCGAGGAAGCATCGGATCGGGTTCTCCGCCGAGTTGTTTCGCCTGAAATGCGAAATTGAAGCAAACAAAATCAAAAATCGGTCATTATGCGTAGGGCGAATAAATGCCGTTTAATTTATCTTCCCCCAATATTTATTTTGTTCTAAGCTTCTTATCGATTACCTATTACCAGAGTTTTCCGGCTCGCTTCTAATCAATACCGTGAAAACTATCCCGAGCTCGTTCATTTCAACTTTCAATTTGCAATGGGAAAGAAGAGGATGGAAACTATCTTTTGCGACCAAAAGTTGGATCAAAGCAGAAAAATATTGAGAAAGTAAGAAACTCGCCTGCAGTCCATCATCGAGTCCTTCTCAAAGGGAAGATACGGCTTCTGCGAGGAGGAGACGATATCGAATCTGAGAGTCTTATTTATTTCGAAATCGCTGAACCGTTTAAATAAAAATATAGGTTCAAATAGGTTTCAGGAGGCTCATAATGTACAGAGCGAGCTATGCGGACAGTGCTGATCGCGTATGTTGTTGTATATAAAATGTTTCTGTACGATAAATCGGTGTCGATAATTCAACAGGACAATTTTGAAAATAATGATACCAACCTTAGCAATCCATGATCTCCGAAGAGATCCCTCAACTCGAGCGCCTGCACTTCCGTGCTGCCGTAGAGGAAGGAACCATCGAGGTAGGAGGTGAGCTGAGAAAAGGAGGTGGAGATCAAAGATCAAGTGTTGAACTGCCTTCTGGTCTAGGCAAACATCAGAAAGAAGAGCCAACAAATGGAGAGAACCAAAATAGGTTCGCGGTTCGAGATAGGTTCAATTTCCATTTTTGACTGGGTAGGCTTTTAGGGGTGATAGGTTATCTACAGGGGACTGATAATGCACAGATGGAAAAGTTCAGGTAGTGCTACTCGCGTGTTGCTTGCTATAAAATAAGATAGTTTTATGAAAAGGTCTTTAAGGTGCGCAAAACGCCCTACTCACAATGTTCATCTGCTCCCTCTGGGTGACTCTTTGGAAGAGAAGGGACGTCTCGCCCGATCCGCAAATCGCCCCCGATCGCTCGAACTCGATACACGGGAACTTGCGGTGGTGATCACTGCAAGAATTGTGTTGCAAAAAAGTCCTTGTTTGAAAAATGGAATGCTGTAATCACAAGTAAAGCATTTTCCCTACTTTTCTTGAGGAATCTAATGCATTTTCTGGTAAAATCAAACTATTTTCACGAAACTGTTTCTCACTTGTTTCTCTGCAGTTTCGGGTCGTCCGGCAGCAGCGGAATGTTGAAGCACGGATCCACGTTGTCGCATGTGCTGCAAATCGATAATACTTAGGAGACTGTACTCGATCGAATTACGCTCGGAAATGGATACTGATAATGCATCTCAGCTCGGTTCTACACTCGATTCTTCTGGCCTGAGGATCATTTGAATGACAAAAATCCTCACCGATTGCAAATGGCGCCTGACGTGTACGCGTTCCTCGAAAGAGCCATCGGCGTGTGCGTCATGTCGTGATCTGAGAGAGGTAAAGGTTGGGGCACTGGTTGATTCAACGCACTGGTGCAATTCGTACAACCCTTGTTCGCGAAAGCATATCACCCTTATCGTTTCGCTCGAGCGCTCGTCACTAATACTCACCGACGAGCTGTCCCCACTGCATCACGAACGAGGACAACGAAGTGTGTGCCGTTATCTCCCGTGTGGCCACGAGTTGACGAGACACCTGAAGATATTGAACATTCACCCATCGAGCTGACTGATTACAGAAACAATTCCTCATTCTATCTATTTCTATTAGCGTTCAGATATGTTTCAGCGCACTTAGGCCCTGTTCTTTGAACGTGAGGAATCAATGGTTGAGATGCCGCCTGTTAGAATAAAAAAAATTTAAAAAAGAAGTTGACGAGTTCTCTCTTTATACAGACATTTGAGGAGCGCGTGTGCCCAATGAGATCAACTAGGAAACTGTCTCACCAATCGCGCATTCGGCATGGGGAATCCATTGTACAGCTTGCCCTTGTTCCAGCCGGTTGGCGTGTTGAAACCGTTCTGCAGTATTTTAATCTTTGTGAAATGGGACAGAAAGCTGTCAAAGCGCTGAAAAAGCGTGCAGAAAATTCATACTCCTGAATCTGAGTACCCCCCCCCCACCTTATATCGATAGGCCATACCTCATAGATAGCCGGCAGGAGTCTCCTCAGCGGCCACTGGGCGACGCCCCACGTCGGCCGGTCGAGATTGTTGCACTGACCATCGTACGATCTGCGATTACAGTAGGCATCGATTACTGTCAACAAGCGCTTGCCTGTCTCCCAAACAACAATTGCAGTAGCATTGCATCTTTTTTCTCCCATTTTTTTGCTATGTTGTCGATTGGCGAAATAATCAACCCATCAAGAAAGCTAAACTCTAACTGCCTGACATAATGACTATGACGAGGAACATGTAAAGATAGCCTGATCTATGATTTCAGTTATCGATCGATACCGTACCCGTACCTGTACTTGGCGTGGAAGCACATGCTCGTACACGGATTGTTCTTGAAAAGACCGGCCTGCAGTGGGGATACGGTAAATGCGAGATGCAGTACCCCGGTTCACCAGTTTTATTATTTTTTTGAACCGCCACCGTGAAAAATATTATCCTCCCCTACTCTTTCAGTATATAATGATAGAGTTGAAACGTATTTCAACGTCTCTATTCGTCTGGTTTTTTTTGTCTGCCACACGAGAGAATAACGAGAAAATGACTACAGTATCCTTCAAGCTACCATTTCCTCACAACTGATTGATTACCTGGCATCCGGACAGTTCCATGATCGTTTGTACGTGAGAGGGCGCGAGAACGGACTCGAAGGAGACATTCGCGCCGGAGATATCAACGCCGGCCAGGTTCAGACCTGGAATTCATTATTGATTTGTACGTCGAATGATCAGAGACGAGAAATAGTAAGAAAATGATTGTGTAATGTGCCAAAAAATCGATAAAGGATGAATAAAACAATCAACAACGTCGACATCGGGCAGATTCAGATAAAATCAATCGCACAGTCGTCAGGAGCTTCTTGGTAGAGAATACAGGAACTGTGATGCAATTTTTCCATGTATTCTTTCACTTAATAAATTTAATATTGGAGCTGTCTACGGACCACTGTCAACATGGGCGTTCACCAGTCGGATGCTCTCCTCGTAAATTTCGCGAGCCTTGGAGAGTTCGACAGCCTGAATATCAGAATTTTTTATCGATTCATCTCTACTATTTTAGCGTTAGCCCTATTTCATAGAAACGTAATATGATTTTTTTGAAATACGAAAGCTTCTACGATCAAACATTCTTCTTCTTCAGACACTATCTTTTGCTTGTGAAACGTAACCGAAATTTAGAAAAATCTTTTAGTGTCTCTCTTCGAAATTAACCTGAGCAGGAATGGAGAATCGGAAGAGCTTCTTCATGTCGGCCACTGATTTGACGCCGTCTTGCGACAGGGCGAGACGAGTCGAGTTGATGGCTCTGGAATAGGGGAGAAATGGCATAAACTCCCTATCGCCTGTTCATCATTTATGGGCGTACGATATTAACAGAGAAGTCAAGAGAGAAACGATTAACGTCTGGAAGTTAGGTTTCACAAGGATCCAAGTATTTGAACAATTGTGCTTCGATTGGTATCAAGAATTCGAGCTGATTTTATGAAAAAAATCGTTCCCATTAATGTCCTCGAAATTCCTCTGTTCTACGGTCCCACCAATGGACTCTCTCACCTGTCCACATTGGCCCTTGCTCTGTCCACAATCGTCTTTAGTGTGTCATCCTGGAGGGCATTATCGATCGCAGCCACGCCCCTTACAGTAAGCCGCGCCTCGGCGATCATCGAACCGACGGAATTGCCTGGAGTATCGAGAACTGATTTATTTTTCCCAATTTTCAGTGAAAATTGTCATCACTTACTGCAAAGGGTTCGAAAATATGGTCAAAAAGCTACTCTGAATTCATCGAGTTGACAGTAGTATCGACAACTGATTTTTATTCATAAAATTAGGCATTTTCTAATTCAAATTAGCATCAATTTGACAGATGTTCGAAATAAGTCACTCATCGATATAATAGCGTATCCTTCCCCATCTACCATACCTGCCATGCACGAGAAGATGCCGTCGTCCTGTCGGGAGACGGGCGCGATGGTGAGCTCGGTGCCGTCCGTCGAGACCTGTGAACGATACCACTTTCAGATTCATTGTTTATCATTCCGTCAGTTGATCGAATGAGAAATACGACCAGTTGAGTTTCAACACGCCTTTTACCCAATGTATTGATTGAGAAATTCAATTCAGCCAGGAGCAGTTGTAAAAAAAAAGATAGAAACGAACAGCGAATCGTCCCTTGAGATGGGGAATCTCGCTGCCGTCGTAGAACCACGCGATAAACGGACGAGGAACGCCCCTGGCCTTGCATCGGAGGGTCACCTTGAGGAGAGGATTATTGATTGATTATTGATTTGATGCCTTTTTGCCCTCTTCCAATGATATCAGCGAAAATCTTTATCTTGTCAGCCCTCATGCTCTATTCAGCCGATAACAGAGATAATTAACCTAATGCTCTCATGCACTATCCATCTGATGTTTAGAATACGGGCTGTATACGATTTATTATTTTTCTAATTGATATCATAATCCTACCAAACTGTACTCCAGTCAACCGTACCTGCTCGCCGGGGTTGACGGAGGCCGAGTGCGGTGCGTCGTAGATCGAGGGAGGCACACTGAATTGGACTACGTTAAGCTACCGTAATCTGCCAATATCGACCGAGCACTGTACCTTACCGTACCCGTTGAATATCGATTGATTACCGATATCTAACGTAACCTGAGGATATCGATCGAGTATCGTAATCTACAGTATTCGTATACCATATCGATTACCTGCTGATTAGATCGATCCTAACAGACGATTCGATGCGTCCGTGTGCGTTGGCTGCACGGCAGATGTAGCTGCAATATGTTTTTCATCGTATTTATCCCCAAACTACTTTCCCTGTAATTTTTTTAGAATGACTTTTTCAGAATAAACAGTTTTTTTTTAATTTTTGAGTTCGAAATGTGTTTCATACACTCTTCACTAGGCTTTAAGATAGTACCCATTCGATACCGACCATCTTACTGGTGAAAATATCACAAACAGTAATCGATTATCTTTTCGATTTACGTTATAATTTCATTGACTCACCTTCCAACATCTCCCTCCAGGAACGGGTACACCTTTAGGATCTGATTTCCATTGGTCAGATCGTGCTTGCGAGAGTGCACGAGACGCTGGCCTCTGAACCACCATTCGACCTGCGGACGGGGAGAACCGGTAACCTGAAAATGGGTGGTTGGTCTGTTACTTCTACTGGTACGTACTATCTCGCTGGTCCGACTAGGAGGAGGATTACAGTACTGAAGGTGAGTCACCTTGAATAAGTACAACATCAAAATATTAGGGTGTCCCATATATTTCTGCATTTTTTTTATTATCTTCGTTCTTATGAATCGAATTGAAAGGCAACAAAGTGCACTGCGTATAGGACTGGTGTTCCGATTTTTTACGATTAATTACAGTAGGATTCATTGCGCTATCAAGAATGTGCATAAGTTTTAGTAATAGGGAGTGCACATGTTTTAAAATCAATATTTTGCTTGATCTCAAGAATGATAAGAGCTAAAATCGAATGTTTGACTAATATCGACTGTGCCGTTGACAATAGTCAAAATGAGAATCAATCCGAATTTTGAAATCGCATTGCGTCATCAATATGTAACAAAAATCATTTTTTTGCACTTTTTATTTTTTCTATATAAATCAACTTCGTAAAATATTACAGAAAGTGTACCATTAAGTTTCACGTGTTGGTAGCATATTGCATTAAAAAAATGAAAAAGAGCGGCTAGCTAACAAGTGAGAAATTTTGAAAAATTCCAAAAAGTACTCTACATGTGATGTCATTTTTTGTAAAATTGGACCACCTTCTTTTATTAGCCATGATAAATCTAGTATTAGTGCTTATAAATTTACCTTACACTCATATACTGTTGTTCCCACAATCGTGGGTTACCTACGTTATTCACCGCAGAGTTACAAAATATTAAAAATATCGCAAAAAACCGTCCATTTCTCTTATTACATCATTATTAGCAAATACTTCCCAATTTTAAATGCATGATAAAATACCTTAGGAGTAGCATGTACTGCAACACAATTGACTATGAAGATATTCATTGAAAATCTATTCGCAAAATTACTTTGAAACAAAATGCAGAAATATGTGGGACACCCCAATAATTGGAAATTCAGTTGTCGATATTGCACCAAGAATTAGTCATCAGATAAAGATCATACAGTAGAAAAACAATCTGAGTGGGGAATTTTAAAGTCCCATTCTGCATTTTTGTCTCACCTCGCAATGAATCTTGACAGGCGTTCCCTCTCTGAAGGTGTTGTCTACAGACTTGAACGTGAACACAGGCTCACTTCCGTGCGAAGAGGACTGACGACGGGCTCTGAGATATGGGTTGATCTTTGATCTTTGATCTTCGAACCTTGATCTTCGTTCTTACGGAATGATTAGATAAGTGCGGTTAGAATTAATATTAAGCTACAATTAAAAAATAAATTTAAAATTAAATTTAAAAAAATCGAGAGATTTCACCTGACAGCCATCGGCCTCCGCTCGAATGTGCACGAGAACTGTGAGGGATCGACGTTGGCGGGCACTGAATTAAGAAAATCGATTTCTTATGTTCAAGAATGATGTTTAGCACTGATGTTATGAGTATTATTTAAGTGACCAGAAGTGTCACCTCATAATCAGACTACTCCACAGTTCATTTTTATTTTTCCATTACCTAACCTTTGCATTTTTTTAGAATAAAAATGAGGAACTTTACCTGCAAGACTGCCGTTGGGAAAGGCGGTGTACGCGCCCGAGAAGGATTCGTCAATCTCTTGCTCTCTGACAATGGGCAATTATCAATGAAAATGATGAACAGAAAGTGCTAGAAAATATTCAGAAAGCATGAAAGAACTGATTTTCTCAATCCTACTCGTTTATTATATTTTTTGAAAACCTGGCTCGATGATGATCAATTAAATTCTCACTGTAAGAATTTTATGGACGCGCTGGAAACCTACTTGAACAATTTCTCAATCCCACCCAATTGTTACGTTGTTCGATGAGTTGAAGCAAAAACGACCAGAGATCAAAAATGAAAATAAAACAAAGACCAAATACCAAGGATCAAAGATGAAAGACCGAAGATCAAAGATCAACGACTCACTTGTACAGCCAGATGGATGTCTCAGCGTAGGGGCACTGCAGTACTTTTCCCTGCTTGGATGAGCTCTCGACTTCGGCTTGAGGGCAGGAAAGGTCGGATGCCTGCGGGGATCAGTGATCAATCTCGATCATCATATCTTGAGGAATTTTAGATACAGCACAAACTATTGCTTTGAGCACGCTTACATTTTTCAAAGTTATCGAAATTAAATTGGCTGAATGCATTCCTCCACCCGTTCTTTACATTTCATACCGTTGTCTTTCACTGTCTCCCTTCACTCACCATCAACTCTCCGATTTCCCTCGTCGACAGCTTCTTCGGTGAGTGGCAATGGATCTTCGACGAGTCCTTCTTGATCACATCGAGGAACGGCTTCAGTCTAAATATGAGGTAAATATGAGGTTTAAAAAATGGTTTCCTTATCGTAATCTACTTCACAAATGACGCGACGAGGACGGTTCGGCATAGTGCTGTTATTTTCCATTTTTTTCGCTTTGATAGTTGAGAACGATTACCCATCCATCATTCCAATCCGATATGAAGAAATTGTGAAACACATTTTTGTTTCCACTCTTCGGTGCTTGACCAGACGCCATTTCTCTTCCGCAATAGTCACTCACCGACAATCGCAATTGATTGGGTTGCCGTTGACGCGGAATATCTCCAGCTTCTTCGTGTTCACCTGTAATTACTTGTTACTGCATAAACGTTCTTGTTAGACTCACAATTCTTATCCACTAACGTCATCGATTGTTCAAATGTCCGTGTAAGTATAATACTTCAGATTCTCCGTGAATAATTTCATGGACTAGGATTCAATCGATTCTCACTCACCAGCAGATCCGTGGGCAGTGAGTGCAGATGATTGTGGGAGAGGTCGAGTGAGTGGAGGGAAGAGAGCGCATCTAGGGCCGATGAGGAGAGATGAGTGATCCTGCGGGAAACCATTATTACTGTCAACAACATTATCGTTATTCCGGAGCTCATCTGGAAGATGTATCCCTTACAACCGTGTTATACCAACTCCAAGCAACGAATCATCAACTGACTTATTATGTCTCAACTCCAGTATCTTCACTCTCGACGTTCTCACAGCTAGTGAGTGCACGGAGGATATCTCATTGTGACCGAGGGCGAGATGGGAGAGGGCGGGGAACGAATCGAGGAAGTTCTGCAATGGAACGAATTTACGCAATTATTTCGCACTAAAGAAACTCTAAATAATATCGTCTTAGGACGCATGCACAATTTTTTCACTGATTCAGCGAGCACAGCGTGTCAGAGAGTGGAGATAATCCAATTATCGCGTCCGTCCCTCAAGCCCATTTCTCTTTCTCTTACTCGAGAAATGCGGTGAGGAATAAGAAAAAAGTACTTGTAATAATTGTGAAGCACATCTCATATCTTACTGATAAGGATGAAATATGCAAATCTAATCTGATAGAGTTTGTTACGATGAGCCTATGAGTGCATATCGTTGTTTTTGGAATGTTCTGTATATTTTTAAATAATGTTGTAATGTATTGGCTTTTAGTTCGGTGAACTACTTGAAAGTGTTTGGAGGAAACCCCCACACCATCATTATTATTGGAATCCTTAGGAGTAGCGCAAGAACTGTAACTGATTGGATTTTCTTTAAAATTGATAATATTCGAGAAAATTGAAAAATAGACCTGTTTTCTCGATTTTCTCGAATATGATCACTTTTAAAGAAAATCGAATCAGTTACAGGTCTAGCGCTACTCCTAAGGATTCCAAAAATAATGATGATGTGGGGGTTTTCTTCAAACACTTTCAAGTAGTTCACCGAACTAAACGCCAATACATTACAACATTATTTAAAATATGCTGAATATTCCAATAACAACGATATGCACTCATAGGCTCATCGTAGCAACCTCTATCAGATTAGATTTGCATATTTTATCCTTATCAGTAAGATATGAGATGTGCTTCACAATTATTACAAGAGGCCGTTTGTGTAAGAATCGAACAATCATCAAGGATAACCCGTACAGGGTAAAAATAGTGATATAAGCGGAGATTGTTTTTCAGTACAGTTTAAGGTCTTGAAAATAATGGCCAACATGACTTGCTATGCAAATCAAGTTTTTGCTAGGTACGGTAGGTCAAAGTGCAGGCCAAATATCACTTTTGGACGGGTATTGCGATAACCGTTGGTCTAAATGAAAAATGTTGAATATAGACTATGATTAATTTTTCATGAAAAATCGATTTCTGTCAGTGAAATTTGTTTTCGAAAACTTGCTACTGTTTTAGCTACTGTATTTTTGCCGCAAATGATTTGCAGGAAAATTTTATATGTTTCTGTAACGAAGAAGGCCAATATGAAGCCACCTGTGTCGTTAACTCGCATAAATCGGACCCCGAGGCGAGTTATGATAAGAAAACGGATGCAAAAATCACCTCAAATCGATCATTTCCTCTTCCTCTCCCCTCTTTCATTCTCATTCCTCATTGTCGATCGCAAGTGCGCGGCGTCGAAAAGTGAGGAATGAGAATGAAAGAGGGGAGAGGAAGAGGAAATGATCGATTTGAGGTGATTTTTGCATCCGTTTTCTTATCATAACTCGCCTCGGGGTCCAATTTGTGCGAGTTAACGACACAGGTGGCTTCATATTGGCCTTCTTCGTTACAGAAACATATAAAATGTTCCTGCAAATCATTTGCGGCAAAAATACAGTAGCTAAAACAGTAGCAAGTTTTCGAAAACAAATTTCACTGACAGAGATCGATTTTTCATGAAAAATTAATCATAGTCTATATTCAACGTTTTTCATTTAGACCAACGGTTATCGCAATACCCGTCCAAAAGTGATATTTGGCCTGCACTTTGACCTACCGTACCTAGCAAAAAACTTGATTTACATAGCAAGTCATGTTGGCCATGATTTTTAGGACCTCAAACAGTACTGAAAAACAATCTTTACTCATATCACTGTTTTTGTCCTGTACGGACCTTGTTCGATTCTTACACACACGGCCTCACAAATAACTTCTTCTCATTCTTCACCGCTCTTCTCGAGTGAGAGGGAGAAGAATGATGTTTGACTCGCGGACGCGGAGAACAAAGGAGGTCGTCCTCTCTGACACGCTGTGGCGAGTAGATATGAGAAATAGCGCGATAATAATTATCTGTGTTTTTAGCTCCCATCGCCGTCGATCACTGCATTCAGTTGAAACATTCCCGAGTTATGGACCTCGAGAAACATATTTCACCGTGAATGTGAAGATTTTCGACTCCATTATTTTTTTAAAATAAAATGTGAAAATAAAATCATTGTTTACCTCCGGCAGGCTCTGAATCCGATTGTGCGACAGGAAGAGGGCGGTCAACTGTCGGAGCGGAGGAAGGGAGGCGATCGATCGGATGGCATTGCCCTGAATCAGGGAGATACGGTAATCAAACTATTTTTTGAATAGTAGTTCTATTGAATATCGACTAGTTGCCCTGAATCACGATTCTTTCACTAACGGCTTCGGTGCATTGCTTTCACTTGAATATTATAATTTCTGAGTTATGGATCACGTGAATCTTAAATTTCATCAATTGTCACTGTCATTCTTTCTGTAATCAGGTTCATCGATTAGCATTTCCTTACAAACCACACCTTGAGATGGAGTACGGTAGTGTTCTCGGGCAATGAGAGTGGAACGGAAAAGAGTCGTTGAGGACCTTCGCATCTGAAAAATGTCCATTTTATGTGAAATGCATGCAAGAATATGCGCAAAATGAAATATCCGAATATACGATGCCGAAACATATGCATTTCCGTAGAGTTAAATTCGGCACTAATCTCTTCTTCGACCCAATTCAACCTTCTAATTTACAGCTGTCGTTGTCATTTTCCCACGTTCTCTCGCTTGATCGCTCCCATAAACGCATTTGCTCTGTTCATTCTTGATATCTTTATGGTAGAGAAAGAGAGATAGTCTGCATAACGGGAAGATCAGAACGATTACTTTTAGTCGTTTGATAAAAAGAGGGCGAGAGCAGATAAGGGATCGCAACAGTTTGCGCTCTATTGAAAGTGACCCCAAGCACCGCGCCCGACCACTTTTTGATCGAAATAGCTTGAGCTCGATTGGGGTCAATTCTGAAATCACTACTCACAAATACTGGAGTATGATATAGTTTTTTATTTATTTAATTTTAATAATTAACAATAATAATCACAAACCAACCTGACAATGCCCTCTCTCGGCTGGCAGGTGCACAATGTGGGGCAGAAACCGGCATGAGTCGTGTGGAGAAGAAGCAACAAGATGAGAGAGGGTCGAATGACCATCCTGGAAATGCAGACTTCTTTAGTATAGATTTTTTAAAGTTTTTTTTCAAAGAGTTCAGAAAACGAGAAATTGCTCAACGAGTTCTCAATTAGCGAATGAAAACGAGTGCACAGAACATACGCAATAACATACTGCAATGAGAACATCAAATCATTATCCATTAGATGATCAGCACGTTCACTGAGACTTGGAGAACAGATTTAGACTCAGGGTTAAGGAAAACATCACGGAAGTGGCACGAGTCAAGAAAGGGACAACCCTAGACAATTGGCGACTCAATCTGATTTGGGCGAGAAGAGGACCTTCCTGTAAGCTTCCTTTGAAATATCCTCTCGGAGAGCAGTGTTATCGTCACTTCGTTTTGCCTTGTCTCTCGACAGAGGGTGAAACGAGAGAGTGGGGGCAGAATGAGAAAGACAGGCTCGTTGAATTCAAGAGCCGAGGGCCGGTAATTGAATGAGAGGAGGGGGAGAGATATCAGCAAGGATTCATTGCTGTACGGTTTTCAGGACTGTCTGTGTGAGGATTCTGCGGATTTTTCTCACTGGTCAGTGATTCGACAGTGAGCGCAAAACGAGGAGATGGAATATTTATTTTCAAACTTCTAGCCGAAAATGCATTGAATAACTTCTAGCCGAAAATAACTTCTTATAACTTCTAGCCGAAAATGCATTGAAATTAATCTGCCTCGAGCCCCTTTCATGATACTATGAAACGTATCCGAAATGGCTATCCACCCGCACGCTCAGCTCAAGAGCGATTGTAATTGGATGAGAGGAAATATCAAAAGATGGCAAGGAATATACTATATTTCGTGCAATCTTTGGTGTGATAGAGCGAGTGAAAAAGGAGAGTCGTTACCTGCCTATCTATTCCAAGTTGTGAGTAGAGAAGCTGAAGGAAGAGGGAAGAGGTGCGACGAGGAATGAGAGGGAGAGGAAGAGGTGGGATAAAAGGCCGACCTCTTGCGCAAGAGGTTGACGAATGGAGAAACTCTTGCGCAAGAGGTGAGGCAGGAATGAGCTGTTTTAGAGCGTTTGAGTTCGTTTTTTCAATAGTTATGTGTTGTGATTGCATAGTACGTATTTAGGAGGGTACTAGAGCGCATTTGCATAGATTTACATAGACATGTAAGGGAGGCGCGGCTCCCTACCTCCTCTTTTCAATTTTACCACGTCTCCCACAGTATATTGCGCGAGTACTTTTCGAGCTCTATTGCTGGTCAAAGATGAGATATCGATAAACGGCAAAATATATGATACTAATGGGTCCACTAGGCATTGTTTTTACAAATTTCTGGTTGCATTCTGAGACACATTGGCATTCAACGATGTGGGATCCTTGAATATGCAAGACTCCAATCAAACATACATAATCTCATGCAAAATCTTTGCGGTATCTTTGTAGATGTGCTATGATATCAATATTCAGTAATTACAATTCAAATCGTTAGAAAGAACCATCATAAACGGTCTGAAACAGCCCATTCCTGCCTCACCTCTTGCGCAAGAGGTTTGCCATTCTCCAACCTCTTGCGCAAGAGGTCGGCCTTTTATCCCTCCTCTTCCCTCATTCTCATTCCTCGCTGCGCGAGGGCGGCAGAGTCTTCCCTCACCTCTTCCTTCAGTCACTCTAGTTGTGAGTAGTGCTCCTATACTAAAGAATTCCCTCTTCATCCTGGGTTCTCTTTAAGCGGTCTGAGCAGCGAGACTGAGCTCAATAATATTTTTTGGGGTCCATGACGGGGATGCAACGAAAATAATCCAGCGCCAACCCCTTTCTAGACACAATGAAACCTATCCGAAATAAGGGAGCTGAATGAACTAGGACTCTCAGGTTTGAAAAATCCATCACTTCATTCTGCGTTCTCTCTCACATGTCAGCGATAAGAGTAGCGAGAAAAAGAAGGGATTATTTATTTTTGGACTACGTACCAAAGCTTCAGCGAAAATGTTCCTGCCCCAATCCCTATCTCAACACTGTGAAACCTATCCGAACTGACAACGAGAGAAATGTATGAACCCAACGGCTCGGAAAGTACAACAATATTGTGGGCCGAGTGGTTCTTATCACTGTTTATCACTTATCAAGCTGACCTGTTTCTCCCATTCCGCATGCTCTCTCGCCGGTCAGACAGAGCGAGAGAGCACGGGAAAACAGGAGAGTTGCTATCAGCTCACCGGACGCCTCAGAGGTCAGTTGATGGGAAAACAAGTGCTAGAGGCTGTCAGAGAGTGTCTGCGTCTCTCGATTCCGCCTGCTCTCTCGCCTACTCTAACCGACGAGAGAGTACAGGGAATGGAGAGACAGTCTGGCAGCAGTCGCTTCACTACTTTGATTGGCAGGTGTGGACGGATGGATGGAAATGAGACGGATTTGGGAGTATCGTAAATGCATGGAAACATAGTATGGGGAATGATGCAAGAATCGAGCTACTTTACGAAAAAATACGAAAAATTAGACCTAAAAATTTACTGAATGTGAAGTGTGTAAGAAATGAACATAATTGGGCGGAAATGCTCTGCGATAAAGTGTTGGATCAAAATAACAGAGACGAACCCAAAATCGTGTGGTCATTTAGAGGAAAACAGTGCCCGGCCTGTGCAGGGAGTGCGAAAAGGTGCGAAAATAGGCGATCGCAAAACGACCTATCAGAACAATTGTAATCTCAGTAGAAATGAGAGGGCATTTGGGGATGGCGGAAGTTGTAAAACGTGCCAAAAGGAAGAAAAAAATGAATGATGACAAAATATTTTAAATCTTTAACGGATCACTAATTATGGGATACTGAGTAGTCTTCGGCATGGTTGGTGTCACTAAACTTGGTGATGACCTGCTTGTGGACGAGCAGGGAAACGGTATCTAGAGTGCGGAATGCAGCCGGAACGTTTCGAGAAACTGAAGTGCGCTGCTGCAAAATGCGCAGCAGCGATATGATAGCTTGATCGAACTTGACAATTACCTATCCGAAATATCTCTTACTGCTGCTCTCTCTTGATGACTAAGAGCTATCAGCGTTCTCGCTTACTTTCTCGATTAAAGGCCGTTCACTCTCTTCATTCCCCGTGCTCTCTCGCCGGTCAGACAGAACGAGAGAGATCGCTCATTGAAGAGAGCACCGATCATTTCTAAGGGGCCGTTCCCAATCGAGAGAGGAAGAGGCGAGAAAAGATGAAGAGAAGGGGGAAGAAAAAGAGGGTGAAGTGAGAAGCAAGGTCAGTTTTGGTGATTGATTAAGGAGAGGGAGAGGGAAGGGAGGTGATAGGGGAAGTGATGGCAGGTTGGAAAAGTTGTGAGAAAAGTAAGTTGCCAAACTTGATGCAGAAGCATGCATCGTGGATAGCACCTTTGCCCGAAAAATAGTTTACCCCCGGTCAGCGAGGGCTAAACATTATTTACACTAGAATGGTGTTAGAATGGAGAGAAGATTTGAAGAAAATGGAGACGAAGGTTAGGGGAAGTGATGGCAGTGAGTAAAGGTGAAGAAGCCTAATAACATGAACATCAACTCATGGAAATTATTGGTCTTCCCCTCCAACAGGCCTTCGAGGAAAAAGATAATGAGAGAACTAAACACTACATGGAATGGAGAAGGAGAGGAAACGAGAGAGGTGATAGGCTAAGTGATGGCAGGGTGGACAAGGAGAGAGAAAGAAAAGTAAGTTAGAGAACGTATCATGCTCTCCGTGATCTTTTTATGGTGTATGCTTCCTCTTTCCTCGAACAATTTTTATTGTCAATAGAGTGTCAAAAACAGCTGTTTACCAGCTATTGACTAGCTGGAATGATTCGTAAATGACTAGCTGTTTACGAATCAGCTATTGAATCCCTCTCATTCTGGCTAGTCAGCTAGTCACTTAGCGGCCAGCTAGTCATCAAATCGCAAAAATATCTGAATTTTCAAATCATTCTTGACCTATTTTTGCATTTTGAGTGGTCTCACCTTTGACCACTCAGTGCGCCGAGCAAGGGGAAGAATGAGGCGACTAGTCACGTAGTAAACAGCTAGCTGTTTACGATTTTTTCAGCTAGTCATATTCATTTGACTATTTTTAAATGACTAGCTGGTTAGAAATGAAGTGACTAGCTGTTTATTTTCAACAGTCTAATTGTCAATGCAAACACTGCCGTACTAATCGCTATCATTCGTATTCTACAGCAGAAGTTCACGCTGTGAAACGTATCCGTAGTTCTACTCTTACCTGGATTCTATTAACCCAAATTTCCTCTGTGAACAAGCTCCAAACAATCCCTGCTGTTAAGAGCTTGGGGGCCTTTATGAAATGTGTATCCGGTAGCTCTCGAACGGTCGTTGTCTGTCGTTGTTATCTACATTTCTTTGGTAAAGCAAAATTCCGATAATCTGTGAGAGACTCCTCTCAAGTGCACTAGAGAACACAAGAACATCTATGTTTAGAACTTTTGCGAAACCACTTTGAACTTTCAAGAGCAGAACATTCACTTATTCGTTGTATCGAAAGGTGCCTTTGATGAATTGAATTTGGTTGAGTTTCACAATTTGCCTAAAATTAATCTCTCCGTTCTTCGTTCAATGATATCGAGTTTCACTCTTGAAAATAATACAATATCGAATCAACTCTCATCTTTTCGATAGAGAGATAAACACGTGAAATGAATGAATATGAATAAATATTTTCATTTCATAATGATATTCTCTTGAATGAAAATATGTGAATTCCATTTTATTAATTTGTGTAAAGAACAATTGCTGTGCGAAATTGCATCAGGGTGAAATATCCAGATATCAAGTGAAGATGAAACACATGCTACAATAAAGTCAGCGTCCTCGCTCCCGATCAATAGCCAATAGGATACGTCTTCGAATCTCTCCCGGACTCAAATAGTTTATATCATCGTATTTCATCGGATCTCCTTTCTCAATGGAATAATACCTTCTCCGACCGACGCTTCGAGCGAACTGGAAATAGTAAATTTTGATTACTAAGTAATACCAAAGTGTCCCTGCGTGATTTAAAAAAGTTGAATAAGATAAAACTTACCCGGAAACTCCTCTCGCTATTGAAACGCTGGAAATAGCTGTGCGATGGCGTTACCAATCCTGAATTTCTAATATTATTTTATCGATACTTTAAATGAAAAATCAACGATTACCCTCATCTTTGTTCTTCATAATTGATAGTCTTATCTCCATCCACATTAGAAGAAGTACGGCTCCGAGAATCATACTAATGGCAACGAGGGTGAGAAGAACAAGAAATATCTAAATTGTAAGTCGCATTTCCTTAGATAAAAGTAGTATGTTAAGGGGATAGGACAATGTCATACATTGTGACGACTCACCTTGCAAGATCCTTTCTTCTCCAAGTTTTCGATTCTTGGCACTTGCGATGGGTCCATGATTTGCGCCAGAAATTTATTGATGCTGAGTTTAAAATTCTGAAATTTGACGCAATAAATTACAAGCCAAAGATCATCATAGTGTATGATCGTTTCCTGGCCGGAACTGATACTGAGTGACCCGAGCACCACTAATCCGCACTGTTGTCGATGCTATCAATGGTCAAAGAGTCTGTCTTTATCATGCGTTACCGTATCATGAGAATGCAAGTGTACAGTACTATGATCATTCAAGCAATTATGTTTATCAACAGCGAATATCATTATGATTTGAATAGTGCAACATCATTTCCCATCAACATCAATGAGAAAAATGAAAAATTTTGAATTCCTAGAGACACTCAGATTCATTCACTATGTTGTACTCCTCCTTTAAGCAGTGAATCGCACAACGCCATCGTCCATCAATAGCAGACAAGCGAAAGAGATCAGTGCACAGATGACGATGAGGGAAGCGAGAAGGAGGAAGAGGGACTGCAAGGGAAAGTATGATATAATCATTGAAACAAAATCAATAGCCTGACTGTCAATTACGTGTCGTGCCAAAAAAGTTAATGTTATGTAGAAAAAGATTGAGTTCGACTATTATGTTACTAACAAAATCTCTCAAAAGAAAGTAATGAGTGAACACGCCCAATTAAATTCGCCAACCTTCCGGTCGCTGCCCTTGTCTTCAATTTCTTCTTCTTCCACAACGATAAGGGTGATGCTGCGAGGGGCGGCAGGTGAGGTCATTGGTAAGATCAGGCCTACAGGTTGATTAAGTTGATTAGAAGGACATAGTATAAATCGATAGCGGAACATAAGGTCGGTATCGATGGCTAAAGATAGCAGAAGATTGCTTCGGTCAAAGGGTCTCCTTGATAAGACATCAAAGATCAATCGATGAGCAGGTTCTCTTGTTTGACCATTGATAGGGCGTGGGATAATGTCGTTATTGGACACATTCAAGTGCCCCATAAACATATGAGAGGTTAATGTTTAGTAAATCTCTATACGATTAATGAAGTGCAGAAATAGGACTACGGATCATGTCTTGACGTAACAAATCCTTCACGAACTGCTCCAACTGAATATCAATTTCTTGATTTAGTTAATCTTCACATATGGAACGAAGTGACCTGCAAAGAAGTAACTGATGATTACTTCCAAAAAACCCATAAAGCTGCCCCTGAATATACAATGAGAAACAGAAACGTACTCAGTGCGTCGGCCAGCTTCTAGATGACATCGAAGTGGTGAGCGTCAAATGCGAGGCTGTTTTCGCCCACGAATGGTGCTTCCCAAATCCTCGTTTGGGAACTGTAAGAAAAACTTGCGCACGCGCTGACTATTCAACTGGCAAGTGAGAGAGAAAAGAAGGTGAAGCGGTGCTCTATCCTCTTTGCGAATGCCTTCTTGCCGAACTGACTCATTCTCTCTTTCTTTGGAAAGACCGAACTTATTCATCGACGAAAGGATGAGTAGAGAAGAGGTATCTAACTCTTTCAGGAAAACCTTCCGTTGGAACGTATTCTAATTCATCAACAACATCTTAGCATTGCTTTATTTCAGATTTGCATAAAGATTAGGTTAAAGTCGTACTCCAGTCATCATTAGTTCCTTGCACTGATCGAGTGTGATGCACTCCCAGCTTTGAAAGTGTCGAATGTAACCCTAAAAATGAGCATTTATTGAAAAAATAATATTGAATTAACTTGCCGGTTTGCAATCGCATTCGGGCACGCACTGGTCTTCCTTCTGACATGCCTGAAGATAAAACCACAATTTTCATGGTCTAAAATTAAAGGATTGGATAGAAATTACACTCACTCAGAATAAGCGCAATTCAATACTATTTTACTGTAGAAATGATGTCAATTAGGTACTCACCGACACAGTAGAACTCGCATCACAGATCGGCCCGCACGTTGAACCTCTCGCTGTTGCACACTCGTTCCACTGTTCGTTCGACCCGCATTTTCCTGATTGTTCAGGATTTTATTGTGACATCTTTATATCTATTTTCTACGAACCAGCTGTCGTATTTTCCGTTACAGAAATCGTAGTTATCTCTTGCTCGAGTGAGAGCGGAGGCTGAGCACTGCCGATTCTGATCGCATTACAGTATCCAGTAGTGATGCACTGCCCACTGCGGACGTGTCGGATATAGCCCTTGAAATGTTACTTTTGAGCATAAAATATATTCCAAACAGTAAGAAGTGCTGCAAATTTTAACGAACTTTTGCGCACGCACAGATGGTTGTGGAAGTGTTGCATGTGTGCTGAAAACATGAAGCTTCGTCTTGCTCATAGTATTGCACAATTCTCACCACAAGTCGTAGGGGAATATCGCAAGTCTCTGGGCAGTTAGTCGTTAAATGCACCAGAAGTTCGTTTGTGGGGCAGGTTGTGGGCTCTAACAACGTAGCATATTTTAATCGTTCGGGCACCTTTCAGGGATAAAATAAAACTTTTTAAAAAAATATGTTGATGCGCACCTTTCTGACTACTTCTGGCGAAAGAAACAATGACCGATGCGGCAGCCTGAATAGTTTAACTTTTTTATCCTAGGTAGAAAATGGAAATAATGAAAACTCACAATCAAGAGGACAATCTTCATCTCGAATTTTTAAACTTTTTCCTGATTTCCACAAGTTTTTAAAAGTCACAATGGATGACTCCTTCACATGAATAAGCGCCAAATACAAAAGATTTTGATTGATCATGCATCGATCAATGGAAGCATTCTTCGATTCATTTTCGCAACCTCTTGGAGATGTGCTGAATCCATTCCTATTTTCATTGATAGAGAGGTAAAGATATACATTGTTTAAAGCCCTGCCTCGCTGGACTCGGAGCACGGTCGGCTCTCCATTTGATCGAACAGCGAGCAGTTTCTGCAGCCATCGCACTCTACAACATGTACAACACCTCAATAAATTCTGCTCTGCGACTCAATCGGCCTGTGTGGTGGACTTGCGTCAACAGTTTGCACAATTCAAATGTCCGCTAACCAGCAGCAGTAGCCAGAGAGCATTGCTTCCGTAATAGAGTTCTCTTATTGGAAAATTTTCCGGATTTCCAATAAGCCGAACAAGGGGATTAGACTGCTGTCGCGACGAGAGAGTGTGAAGAATGAGGAGACTATTGGAAATCCATTAGTGTTATTGGAAAATCATTTTCCAATAAGAGAACTCTATTCCGTAATCACCAGATCATGTATTTCTTTAGAGAATTTCTTATTCTTTGAAGAAGTTCGAATACAAATGGTTGTCAATTCAAAACAAATTTTTCCGCAATCATTCTTGAAACACAATTATGGCAGTTCTGACGATGGTCCTTTTGAGTTATCATGGGAAGATTCGGGGAAGGTTATCTCAATCTCGGGCAATTAGCAGGTTCTCTCAGGCTCCCTCAGCGCCCTTACTTGATTTATCGTTGCCGTTCTAGCACAATTTCCATCCATCTCCTTCCCCCATCTTTCCCATCGTTCATATCAGTTCCCTGCTCCTTCCAGCTTGATTTGGCCACTCAAAACCAGGTTGCAGCCTCTTTTTCGCCCTTCTTCCCTCACGTCCCTTCCATCTCCGAACTGTGACCGTCACTGGGCCACTTTCGCTTTCATAGAAGAGTGGCTATTTCGTTTGAGAGCCGTTTGCCACTTTGGTCAATAATGAGATCCAACAGAGATGAGCGGGAAGTGACAGTGGAGGGCAGGAAAGTGATTCAGAGGCCTACAGACTGATGCCTGGAATTCAAGACAGAGAAAACAAGGAGAGGAACGATCTCACGCTTCTGATGGAGATGGAAAAAGAATATTGGGTTTGTAAACAGGCCTCCATGAACCCTGAGCAGGAGAGGGGGCGGAGATTGTGAGTTGAGGTAGCTTGAAACGGCTCTTTTCACATAACTGATGGGCGGAGATAGGGATCTCACCAATTTGTTCGCTTTATCTTTTTCCTTGTTGTGTCTTGAGCGGAAGCAAATGCTATTCATCGCAGATCGCAATGCTACATAACGTTCTCATACTTGCCCTAGCTGCTCCAACAATTGACAGCTGTCTGAAAATGCGTGAGTGTTTAAATTTTTTTCATCAATGGTTCCTGTATGATGGATATGGCGAGATCATTCTAAGGGTACTTATCTAATTCAATCCCCCTCAAGCCCTTTATCTCTCCGTGATCAGAAAATTGGTCGAGACCACGGGTGCAGAAGGTAACCTACCCTAGAAACCGCAGCGTATGGTAGTCCGCATAACAGCCGGCCTTGCCTAATAATAGACTTTTTTATTTCAGATGTTCATACTTCAATACCTGCATGCTTCCCACTGTCTTCGGCAAAGATGATATGCGAAAAGGAAACCGGACTGTACACAGGCTGCACTAACGCTGCGGCTGCACCTAGAACGGCTACATGCGGCTCTAATCAAATCTTGCTCGTGAGTGGCGGAACGGTGAGTAGTAAATTTTTGATAATAGTTATATAAAGAAAAAGGAATGTTTATCTAAAAGAGCCATTTTTAAGTTGTTTTTTAAATGGAAAAATGGAAAAAAATTTTAAAAAATAGAAAAAGCAGCGCAAAAAAGTATATGTATACCGGTATTTGCCACCCAATCCCCCCCCCCCATCCTATTGTTTGGGAAGGGGGGTCTAGCTCTCTCCATTTTACACGCTCTCTAGCTTATTCTCTGAAAGGCAGGGTCACTTGGAACATAGCAAATCGTCCACATCTCCTTTAAAACAATAGCTGAAAACATGCAAGTTTCGAAAGGGTGATCGGGAAAAAAGTGATCTCGGATCGCATCTCAGATCTCACATAAATTTCACAGTATGAGGCGCATCATGAAAAATTAGTTCATGTTGTTGAGATCATGATTAGGGTTGACGAAACGGAAACGGAATCGGAAATTTGCATCCATTCCGGAATGAGAGTCATCAAAAATAATTCCTTATCGATTTCGTATGCAAAATCACGTTGTTCCGGAAACAGAGTGAACCTACGTGATTTCCGAATCAATTTCGTCATTCCTATTGGGATCCAGAACGATATTAGAAAGCCGAAGTTTGAAAGTTGTACATCCACTCTGGGACGAGATATCCGCGTCCAAAGTCATCGTTGTCTCGCCCATTGGCGGGGAATGGATTTTTTTGATTGGCGGGGAAGGGATTTTGTTTGTTCCCGTATGTATAATTCCCAACGAAAAGATCGGAACTCATTCTTGACAACTTTCCAAGAGATTCTTGTCAATTTTCAAGATACTTTCAAGATCTTCCATAAGTCTTCCATAAGTTCATGATACGCCTCCTTTAATTTCAATTTAAAATGGCAGCCAAGTTTTGGGTTACGGTTGAGCTATTCAAATTGATGGTCGAAAATAGCATCAATAGTGAATATGAACTCGGCGGGAGAAATGGGCAACTAGGCTATGCGCCGCACTAATCTCTGTGTCCAGAGCACTATGTTAAGTGAGATTCAATGATCCGCATGATTCAATCCGAGTACTGATTACGGTATTTAAGCTAAAATGAAGGCTCTTCGTGGGAGGACCCTCGAACTTTGATTGGTGCCTATCCTTCTTTAACGATTCTTGTGCAGGGAGTACTAGAAGCAGAATCGATCATATGCGACGTTCCAAACAAGAAGTGGGTGGTTACCCCACCCAGTCCTGACAGCCCGTATACCTTGGAAATGGCAAAAGTTGCGTGTGCAGATAAGGATTAACTCAAGACTGTAGTGAAAACTCACGTTAGTGCAACGAATCTTACAACGAAGTTTATATTGCCAATACTCTCATTTCCTTTGCATTTGTGAATCTTGCTAGAGCAAATATCTATATTTCATCCCTATTGAACCGAATCATCAAATCTTGTTCCAACTTTTACTTTCTTCGTTAATACCTAGTTGCTGTTATTTCTAACAATTACTTCTTCCCATTCTTTTAATAGATACTCGTTCCATAATTCACCAACTATTTTATTTTAGAATTCATTTTTCACATATGCAAGATTCTCGTCCGCATCAATAATAAATATTATCTGCAGAGAGAATCGGCAACATATTTGAGTGGCGGACGCTCATTTCTTTCTTCACCTCACTAATCTCATCAGCAATTGCTTCCTTGATATCAAACCATTTTGTGCCCCACCCCCAAATATCATTTACTGTTATCAGCCGGCATTAAGAAGATGATAATAATCGATCACAAGATTAGTATTTAACACAAACATGTTTATCGTATAATTCGCTTCCTTTCAAAGATAGGCGTGAATGTAAATTGGGATTTAGGTGTATGTGCGGAAAAGAATTTTGAATATGGAGAATGACATCGACGTTCTAAGCACACCTGACAGATTGTAGTTGAACCGCCATATTGTTGCATAAGAATCCTTTCGAAGTGCACGTGGTAACAGAAGAATCGAGACAAATGTCTTTCTGGATTGTGGCAGCTGAAATATTGATTAATTCTCTTCCCACTTGGTGTGTTTCATACCTTGGACGAACTTTGTTCCGGGATTGCAGATAATTGCATTCGCCTCGAATCTTGCGTTCGTCAGAGCAGGAATCGGGCAGGTCTTAATTATGAATTATTAACGATTGATACAAAACTAAAGTCATACAACAAACTGGCGATTCGACTGGACGCATTCTAATTTGTCCACTTTGGAACCAATTACGGCATATCGAGAGACATCGAAACCAAGTATGAGCCTGTGAAAACAACTATTAATTGCTTAATTTTATAATGAACTCTTACCATCGGCCAGCCGAATTCTTAAGCGTGGTCAGCCCGGCGAATGACTTCATTCCGTTGTAAACGATGAGGTCGGTCAGGGGAGGGCAACGGCATCCTTCCTGGTCACACGTCGGCTGTAGAGAAGCGGGCTCTTCCGTTTGAGTCTCAGGTGTCGAATGAGAGGTCGGTAGAATGGTGGAAGAGTCTGCAAAGAATGTTTTAATTTTTGCACGAATTGAGCCTGGAAAACATGAGATACGTTTTAAATCTTAGGCCTATTAAATTGTTAATACTTGTGCTGTTCTAACTGTGAAATAATCAATTGTTGTACCGGTCTCGGGTTTGCCAGAAGACGATGTCGAAGTTTCCACTACGGAAGTTGTAGATAATGTCGTGGTATAGGGAGTTGGTTCGGATTTGGTTATTCTAACTAAGCTATCATCGACTGCTGTACCTGTCTGAATGAGGGGAGTGCTAGTGGGTGACGTCTCCGCTTTGTCCAATCGAGAAGTAGTAGGAACCGTAGTTCTATCGGAGGCAGAGCCTGAAATGGTTATTTGGTGGGGCTCTCATTTTCTTCTCTCCCTTTCCCTCCCTATCCCCTATCTCTCCATCCCTTCTCATCTTACCATTGCAAGAGCACAGCACAGACGAGACGTTTTCCATCCGGGTTGAATTGACGACCAGAGTAGGCGCGAACTCGAATTGGCCTGCAATGAGAATTGTTGATATTTTTTCGACACTTCTTTGTTTTTTGGTCCTTGCTATCATTCGTATTCCCTACCTTGCGCATTCAAAACTGTGGTAGCATGGGCTAAAAAATAGAGAAAACAAAATATCCCCCCAGCTACTATACCTCCTGCCCCGGCAACCTTCTGCCTTCACTCACTTCCGTTTCTCAGTGTCACAAGGAGGGAACAGTTAGCCATGGTAGCGTGATGCGTCAGAGTGCTCTTTTTTCTTCCATTCTCTTTCTCTTCTTCCACTGAATCCTGCAATTACATTTATTAGCACTACCATACGCGGGCGAATAAACTCATCTTCTCATCATCTCCCAACGTCTCGTAGTTCATCGAATCCATATTGTCGGCCTAAATTGCATGATTGGATGACTGAATGCCGGCCATCTCTCACCTCATTCAACTCAATCTTTCTGCCCTCGACGATTCTGATGGGTTTTTCTTCTCCCTCGAACGCGACATAGCAAGTGCCTACAATTTCAGATTGCCCCGGCCCGATAACTTATTATCGTGAACGGAAAACTGGTTGGAAACGAACGTCCTGGGCGAGTCGTGCTTCCTCCAGCAGTATGCGTGTGAGTAGGTCCTGCAATGGGCATATCAACCTGATACACCAGTCCAAACAAACCCGAGGTCGAAGCAGTTGATCCTGTAGTTGATTGAGAAGTGCCGATCGACGATGAACCTGCAATTGGTACATTGCACCGCTGCACCAGTCGAAACACACCACTTGAAGTGACGGACGTGCTCGTGCTTGGACTCGTGGTGCTCGACGACTGGGTCGTAGGAGAGGACGATGCAGTTGGGCCTGCAATTAGCATATTACACTCATGCACCAGCTCCCGCAAAACCAGTAGTCGTGTGGCGCGTGGTAGTGGAGCCAGACGAGCTCGAGCTCGAACTTGCGCTTGTCGATGTGGTTGCAGGCGTCGTGGTCGAGTAGGGCTTGAACGTCGCTGCAATTTGCATTTCACACTCGTGCACCAGCTGTGGTCTAACTTCTCGTCGTAGGGAGAGGAGAGGAGATGCTCGTCGGCAAACTAGTTTCCATGGAGTGAGTCTCAGTAGATACACGTGTGCCTGCAATTCTCGTTTCTCACTCATGCACCAATTCACGCAGACTTGTCATTGAAGCTGATGACGTCATCGTTGAAGATCCCTTGGATGCAGTGGGAGCACTCGTTGCCGTTGAGGAAGAGTGGAGGCCAGGCAAACCTGCAATTTGCAATTTACACTCATTCTCCAAGTATTGCAACAAACGAGTAGTCGGAGAGGTTCCAGTGGTGGTGGCACTCGCTGTAGACACGGATGTCGTACTCGTAGATGCGGTGCTGCCTGCAACTTGCGCTTTCCACACCTGCACCAATTCAGTCAAACCGGTTGTAGGAGCGGGCTTGGGCGAGGAGACGCTCGATGCCGTAGATGCCGTCGATGCCGTGCTCATCACACCCGTGGTGGTCACTACTGAAACTCGCGTTTGTCATCGCCTGCACTAGTGATGACAAATCGTCACGCGCATCTCTCATTTTCAACGATCTCTCGCCAGTCAGACAGACGAGTGAGTATGCAAATTGAGGAGGAGAGGCGCAAATTTGTCATCACAAGTCTGCACCAGCAGGGAACAAACCTGTCGTATCCTTCGGCTTGCTTCCGGTACTCGCAGATGCCTCGGTTTTCTTGATCTCTGCAATTCGCATTTGACACAGCTCCAAAATAATTACAAACCAGTCGTTCTCGAGGCGGTACTTCCCGTACTTCCCAGTCCATTGTATGCAGCATTCGTTGTCGTAACTGCAATTTGCGTAATCCACCCTTGCACCGCACGCTAGCTTACGATTGTATGAGACGTAGGGGTTCGTCGAGGACATCATTGTAGAGGTCACCGTTGAGGGCGTGATCGTTCCGGCGGCCGTCGATTCTGTAATAACTGCATTGAAAGCCCCGATCACGGCTCTGATTGCTCACCCGTTTTCGAGTGAGAAGAACTGGCGGTATGAGGAATCATCGATGCGGGAAGTGTCTGTTTCTTGCTTGACGAAAACAAGATGGGATCGGACTCAGTCACTTTTGGTTTGAACGTGGGTACGATTCCGTCAGTCTCAGTAACTTTCGCTTCCATAGTGGAAGAATGTCCCTTGGGTGTTCCAGATACTGCCTCCTCCTTCTGAGATCCTGCTACATTCGTTGAGAGATGATTCGAATCAGTCACAGCCCTCTTCATATCCTCGGTGCGGCCAGTAATCATAGAAGTTGTCGATTCCGTCTGAGGAACCCCTGTAACGATTATGCGTTGATTTTAACACGGTTTTCGTTCTTACTAGTCGTAGTTTCCTTTCCCAGCTCCGTACGATCTCCGACCTTCATTGTTCCTAAACAAACGGATTGCATTCGACCACGGAAACAACTCAGATTCGTTTGAGCAACGCGCATACCTGATCCGGTAGTGGGGAGACTCTGTCCTTCATTCTCGCTTATTCCCATCGTTGTCGCTGTTGTAGTCGTTCTCTCAACTGAAATGAGTAACGTTCTAGTGGTTCAATGGACTGGTTTGGCACAGGAAGAAATGATTGGCTTCGCACTCGCAGGCTGATTCTTGAACGATTCTTCGTTGAACGGCGCGATCACATTCTGCTTAGGCTTCTCATTCAGCACATAAGTGAAATGCAGCGCGTCTGCAATTGGTAGTATCAGTAGGAGGTAATATTGACAACTGGGTGCGCGCCTCTCCTCGATTCGCATACTCTCTCGTCTGTATGACCGACGAGAGAGCATTGCGAATTGAGAGAGGCGAATTAGGAGGTTGATTAGAAGGAATCCTTACGAGGGAACAGCACACGCGCGGGCTTCGGGGGGACCATCTTGGGCATGATGTACTGAGTAATACCTGCAAGTAGTTGCATTTCCTCCCCTTCAAAGGGTGATAAGACAGCTCGACAAAGACAATTCGGAAACGGACATTTCGACAAAAACCGTTTCGACAAATAAACTGTTTATATTTAATTTTACTTAATTTTACCGTGATAATCAGTTTCTCTTACTCATTTTCAACTGAAATTGATATAAAATATTGAAAAAATACTAACGGAATCATGCGGAAATAGCTTTCAAAGTCGTGTGCGCGCTCATGGAAATTTGTCGAAATGTCCGTTTTCGAATTTTATTTGTCGACTTGTCTTACCACCCTTCAAAGCCCCCGATGACTCACCTTTCGTGTCTGTGATGGCATTCAATACCTCCTCATCGCTCCAAACTCTCTTCTCTGCCGTATCCTTCTTTTCCTTCCTCTTCAGCCTCGCAGGGTCAGCCATGGCCGGATCCAGGTCCATCGGCTCTGCAACAATGGGCCGCTCCCATGCCTTCCACAGTAGCAAATACGGGTGATACGGCCTCTTCATTGCACGTGCTCTATTATCAGTCAGAGATGCGAAAGAATGAGTGAAATGAAGAGACGATTACCCGTATTTCTTTCCACTTACCGAACTCGTCCCGTACTCCAGTCATAATCCAATCCTTCCATTTCTCTTCACTCAAGCATTTCGGTTCGTGCGAATCTGCAGCACAACGAATATGAGCCTGCCAACTAGCGATGCCCCAATTCAATATCAAGTGAAAAAGTCAATCAGTTATGACATTGGCATTGGGCAATTCATTGACAAATATTCTGCATATTTTCAGCAAGGGACACAAAGTCAAATAATGGGGTATTGAAAGTGAGTAGCCAACTGACCCGTTCTGATCAGCACCAATTCGCTGTGGTTCTTCCTGCGAAGTGCGTACAGCGGTCTCGGTCCTTCCAACTGGAATGGCATGAATGTTCGGAAAATACATTTCGTGCGAAGCTATCCCCGGGGACAGATCCGACTGCTAAAGGTGTAAAGGTGTATCCACGTCAAGCGATTTTACAGTCGTAAGACAACGCTAGGTGGGACCCGCCGGTAAGGCCAGCTGTTAGACGGACTACAATACCCTGCGGTCCAACGCTTCTAGGGTAGGTTACCTTTCGCAACCGAAGTTACTACCAATTTACCGACCCCGGGGGGATGGGGGGCTTGGTTGGCCTCGGCGGGGGTTGAACTCGGTACCCTTCGAATGATCGGCAGCGCCTTACACCACTCGGCCATCTCACCAACTAATCTCGCCATCTCGCCAACGATCCGACTGCTATGGTGAGAATATTTTCCATTCCACGCGTAGTTGACCTTTAACGGACGTTCGAGGGGTGACGAAGAGGCGAGTGATCTACCTACCCTCCAGCCCCTTCCTTTCACATTCCTCACTCTCCGACAGTTGTTAGCTCGCTAACCAGCACATTTCGTTTGCTGAGGATTTCAAAGACACGATACTCACCTCGTATCCATCACCCGACTCGCAGGCTCCACTGATCTGATCGTACCTGCAAGATGCTATTTACCAGATGCTTACACATGAACCCAGCTATCTTTATCCCACTCCTTCTGGCGAAACCGTTGAAGAATATCGGTACTTTGTCAAGCTACGCGCTCTCTCGGGCGCGTTTATAGCCTACGTAAGGCGGGAGCGGAAACTGACTTGATCACGATGCACGATGTGAAGTGGACGCGGCATGTTTCCATGCACCAAAAGAGCGATCGATTGGAGAAGACGCGAGGCGAGACGAGACGGGCGTTGGACACGAGACGGAACGTTGCGGGAGGGAACTGAGAAAGCAAATAGAGATCAGAGGCATGCTTATACGCATTCACTAGCGTTCTCTTGATGGAATTGTTTCCGGAATTACAATAAGAAGAACAAAGCGATTTGAATGATCTGGCTGCGAGAGAGAGTGTGAGGAATGAAGAGATAATGGAACTCTATTGGAATTCCACTGGAATTGTAATCCAATTAAATTCCAAGAAGAGAACTCTAGTATTCACAGTTCGAGCGCGGCAGGTTTATTGCAGCGTTCGGGCAATCGCTTCTTCACTCGTTATCTCGCAGGGCACAATATAGGATTGCCCGTATCTCGAACTCTACTCCGAGAGCGAATACCAGTGAAGGAGAAGTGGACTCACGATGGGCTTCCATGTTTCGGGCAGGTACTGAGTCCTTTCATCGGGGTTCCCATAACACTGGGAGGCATGTTGCATATCCTCCACGATTGGAGGTTGACCAGCTCCCCACGCCCAACCCATCCAGCTCATCAGCAACAAGACCAACACCTTCGACATGATTTTTTGCCTGCAAGGAATGGCATTGTGAGGGAGACCACGTGCGATGATACAGCGAATATTCGGCACGCATCGAGTGAGCATGGGACACATTGGTTAATAGAGGATTATCAAGAATTTATGGTTAACGGAGTTCTCGACAATTTATCTCCCAACTTATAAGCGCTTGGAAGCAGCGCAGGCAACGAGCAAGAGAGCGTGCGGAATGAGGAGAGCGCGCCCTCGTATACTTTGTATAGTCGCCACTGCTCGGCCATACTTTGAAATTAAAAAAAAACAAATAAAATGCACCCCGGACACCGGGTACCAGTGCATAAAGAGTGATAGGGAAGGATTGCCCGGGAAGTGAAATGTAAAATGCGCGCTCGTGAGATTGGCGCATTTTTGTCTTACAAATCGCTCAGGAGTGGTCGGTCTACAGGTTTCGCTTATATTTTGCAAAAAAATCCCAGTATTTTGTACGGTTTCTGCTGTCAAAATGTTCAGATACGACCACAGCAGCAAAAGGATTGCATTCCAACTATCCCGGGAAATTGCAACTATCCCTGGAAATTCGAAATTCAATCTCTAGTAGACAAGGAATTATCACAGGTTGATGGGGGCAACAAATCATTCGAATCATCATGCGCAGTTGTGGATTCGTGTGAGAGCTGAGTGACAATTTCCGCTCTCATCATCTTTTCGTAATTACTTGCACATACTTGATTCGTAATGCTAATGTTTCTGTTCCCTCGTCCCTTTTTCTGCAGGAGGAAGAGGCGGGGGATGAAGGGGAGGGGCAATCTAACTGACAGAAATGGGCTAATTCGTTCCCTTTCTGGGGCGTAGCACACAAAAATTCCGTGCAGCACAAAAATAAAGACATATTATTCTTAGATCTCAACCATGCATGTACGAAATGTGCCTTGAGACAGAATGTTTTCCCTGTTAGAAGCGCATATTCCTGATCAAAAGTGCGGCCATCGCTTTATTCGATTGGAAACTACATATCGTTAATGCGACCTTCCCATGTAAGATGCTTCTGTTTCACTTGTCCCATCTTTCAGCAGGAGGAAAAGCGTAGGATGGGGGACGAAAGGAGGATGGGAGATGCCTATTATTCATCCTTTATTACCCCCCATTCGAAATGATCGCCTGACTTCGATAGCTACGCGTTCCCTAGATACCACAGCCCTCTTCTCCTTCTCTCCCTTGTGACGTAGCAGGACCTGTTGAGATTATAGATCAAACCCTCTACTTTGTAAACATACTATTAATTGTTTCGCAAAAGAATGGCTTATTTTTATTCTATGTATTTTTAAATAGCGGATTTTTCCAATTCAATTGGTTAAAAATTAGTCATGTTTAGCTCCCATTGTTTTTTTGGTTCTGATCCAGTAGGTTTTCTTCAGGATGTTCTCATCCGACCTAGTGTTGACCCGTACCATTCAGCTTAAAATGTGAGTGTCTAATGACTATTCATGCGCTCCTCCTATCAAAAATATTGTTTTATATGGAGATTGCTCGCTCCTTGACGTCACACTTCTCAGAAGCAGGATCAGCGACCGGGGCGACACTAGACCGGATGAGAATATTCCGTTTTTTTTCCGGGGTTCTCATCCGACCTAATGCAGCCGCAGCCTACCAATCACCGCGGCCCATCAGTAATCACCTCCAGAGGTGGATGTCTGATTAGTGTGACGTGCGCAAACAATAACAACAATATTATTTAAAGTTGTAAAAAAACAGTAATAATAACAATAGATAGTAATAATCATAATAATGATGATGATGATGATGACGGGGACATTGGCGAAGCTGCTGCTGATGATGATGATGATGTTTATTCAATAGCTTATCTGGAATGAATGTGGAAGGGAGGAGTGAGTAGAATATTGTAAGGAAGACTAACTAAGGGGGGAGGAGGGGGGAGGCTGAAAGAAAAACTGAATGAAGAAGGAGGAGGAGAGGAGGACTGAAAATGGGCGGAGTCAATGTTGAGGAGTAGGCATGGATGAGATGGTCTCTTCGTTTTGCACGCTCTCTCACCTATCACAACCGTACGAGATAGTGCAGGGAATGAGAAGAGTCGTATCTAGGGATGAGTGGTCAGGGCTATCGTTAAGAAGCTGAATGGCAATCGAGATGGAGAAGGACTTGCGAGAACAGATGGATACATCAGACCAAGAGAAAACTCCCGCATAAGGAGAGAACCTCATCCAACCCCTATATTCCGACTTATTATCATCTTTAATCAGCTCTGAAAGATCAGAGATCGGAGTCGGTGCAGATCTCAAACCTGTTTTTCTGCGCCCAGAAAGAACTGCTTCGCTGGTTTTCAGATTGGGAGCTCAGACAATCTAACTGACAGAAAGGGACTAATTCGTTCCCTCTCTGGAGGGGAAGGGGGCGTTGCGCAGCACAAACAAGGCCTATTGATCTTTGATCTCATACTCTTCCTGTGCAAAATGTGACAGAGGCGCATAATGCTTATCAAGAGTGTAGAGATCGTTGCAGAGATAATCATATCCTGATTACTTTTGCATCCACTGATGTTTCACTTCACCTAGATACCGTTCATTCATCGAAACAGTTGCCTCGAATAGGAATGAGTCAGTCCGCAGTCCCATGGGCGGCGGAAGGCCAAAAGTCCTTGGATGGATTTATTTAATTGGCCTTTGACGGGCGGTTGGCAACCAAACTCACAGACCGTACGAGATCTCTGGAAGGAAGTAGGAAGAAGAGTTCAGGTGTACTCACGGTGAAACAATGAGGTGTTCCTACTTCTGAAATGGTGTATCAAATACTGCACAACTTCCAGGGCATCCTACCGTATCTTCGAACTGAATCCACAACAACAAAATCCATCGTACGATCATGATATTTCTGTGTTCATTGGTGCCATTCTGGCTGGATAGGATGTGCGCAGTTGAGACGAAGGGGAGCAGAAATGGATTGGGCTCGACTTCTAACAATGAAAATAAAAAAATCAAGACAACAATCATGGATAAAAATATCATTCTCGTTTAAACAAAATAACATTTTAAGCGAATGTTTATCCACAAGACAATGGATATCCCCAGCCCAGAACACAAAGCTGCACAATTGACAGGTATTGTGATATCTATCTGGTTGATGGGCCAGCAACACTGTCTCCCATTTTCCCGTCGATTCGATTGAGCGGCGCCACATGGCCGGTAATCATCAATCGCATCCAATCATCCATCGGGATTTGTCCCGCCTGTCCATCCGTCGGCCCACCTTCTTGTTGTTGCTCGCCCATCTCCTTCATCCTCTTGCTCTCATTCGAATTCCTTGCTTTGTATCTCTTCTTCGCACTCCTATTATTCGCCCGCTTTCTCTCCGCTTCCCTCTCAGCACTTGAAACGTGCTCCGGCGGGATGTCAAATCCCCACTGGGCGAGCTCTCTCTTTGCTCTTGTGGGGTTCCATTTCCGACCCACCGACCATGCCTCAGCAGCGAATTCCCAGTGATCCCGTCGGATCCATGGATGAATCTGCTGCATATTCCAGGCTGCCGTTCCGTCGTCCGTACCAGCAGCATTGATGATCACGCGGATGCTGCCGTGCCGAGGTTGATGCGCCGTCCAGTCCTTGAGGAAGGAGTTGTAGTGCGAGACCGGAAAGGGATATAGTAAGATATTAACATTCCACAAAGCAGTTCAGGAAGTTGGGAATGCCGATCCTATTGCCCCTCAAAACTCTCTCACTTTCGTGTGCTATGTCTCGAGATGTCCCGACCGACACCACTACACTGCTCTACCTCGCATTGTTTCTAGCATAGCGAAATATGCAAGATTAACAAGAATGCCATACCGTTTCGGCGGGTCCTGGCTCCGGGATAATCACTGTGGACCATGCGTGCGTGGCGGTGCAGTCCATAATCTTGCCACGGAGCTGATTCATCTCGCCCCATTGCATGGTCCGAGGCCAGAAGATGAGCACCTGAACGGGAATATAGTTAACTCATTCATCACCGCCTTGTCTGATCCTTCGCATCACTCACATTCGCAATTTGAGCAAGAAACTGAATCAAGTAAACAGTCAGGTATGCCATCTAGTTACCGAACGAACGAAAGAAAGCAAGTCGTCTATTTTGCTGGCGAGAAGTTAGATTGACCAATTGATCTCTGTTATCGAAAGTGAAAAAGACAGCCGGGCACTCACCTTTTTCAGACGTCGTTTCCCGCTGATCCATCCCTCAAGGATTTCTTCCCAGTCATTTGTCGCTGTCACACGCCACTCCCAATGGGACGAATCGCCTCCTCGGTCTGAGATGGGCAGTCCGGGACGGAGAAGGATGGTACCATAGGAGGTCGATTCGTCCACGAACTCGCCAAGTCCACTCCTGTAGGCCCTTTCGAGATGCGGCGGAAGATCGAACACGCGGAACCGCCAGCCATCTCTGAAATATCGAACGCCTGTAGTGAATAGAGCTCGAGAAATGATACCACCGTCTCTTCATTTCACGCACTCTCTCGTGCGAGATAGTGTGAAAAATGAAGAGACGGCGGTATCATTTCTCGAGTTCTAGTAGTGAAGGGGTTGCTGCTTCTCTTACAAACTTTTTGTTTTCTTTTCCACTTTCCTCATTGATTTTCGATAAATTAGTTGAACCTCCTATAAATAAAATTACCTTGGAAAGGCGATGATTCTGAGTGCATGCTTGCAGGTTGCGCGAATTGTTTGTTCGACAATCGCCTCAGTGAGATCGTTCGTCGGCAGTGGTTGCGTATGCATTGTGCACTAAAATTGTAACGTTGATATCACGATTTTTAGTTTACTTCCCCAGTGAAACCCCAAGGGACAGGTATGGACTACTCTATCGATCCTCAATGTGTGCTCCTGCGAGCTAACAATGAGGCAGGCGCAGCACAGCATTCTGCCCCGACAGAGAAGGGGGGGGGGCACTTTACATACGCACTCGATCACTTTGCATGAACCTTTATATTTTTTGAATCGAGCGGGAAATTGCAGTTCTGTCGTGTCGGGATTTTGGCGCGAAATTTGCATCCATTGTTCACCCTTATCTGGAGAGAACAATGGGGGTCAGAACGCTGTGGCAGGCAGTCTGTCAATTTCGGGCAGTAACACCAACATCAATATCAATGTGTAATATTAATATCAATAATCAATGGAATATCAGTTTTAATATTGGAGTAATAGGGTTGGCAAAATGAATCTCCACATTGAATCTGAATCATTCCGAGTTGAATCGCGCGGTCTAGAGATTCAAATGAATCGATTCGTTTGAATCGAGATTCATTTGAATCTCTACTTTTGAATCATTGAGATACGGTCGGATTTTCGATCAACAAAAAATACTCCCGGGTAGTTTTTCATGCCTGTTCCTACGTGTTAACTTTTGGAACGATATTCTGATGTCGTTAATTAATTATTAAATATTTAATGGTTTGCGTGACTACTTTGAACCTCCGAAGTGAGATTATAATGTTTAGACGGTCGTAAATAATTTATCTATTATTGGAATTGTCATCAGAAATGAAATTTTGGTAAATTGGAAGACTCGTATGCGAAAAAAATGGTGGAATCCCATTGAGGTATGACAAATATGTGTCGTCAATACTCGAAAAACAGCGTCAAAAGAACGTATCATCATATCAAAAGCGATTCATAGTAGACGACACATCATTTGGCTCGAGTAAAAATTCGGCAAAAGATTAGCCGTCTGCGGGAGTCGAACCAGCCTCGTCAATTACGTTCTAGCGAAAATAAAGATTCAACTGAATCTTTCAAAGATTCGAATGAATCTTCATTTTGCTCTCGTCCTCTCTCTCAGATTCATTCCGCTCTCTATTTTGCGCGCCGATCCGGTCGATAGAGATTCTTTTTGCCAACCCTATGGAGTAATATCAATGGACAGCAATATCGAAAACAAGATGGAAACGAACGTGCAAGATGTGCTCCTGAATGTTGTTCGCCTTCTCTATCACACTCCGACAGATGGCGAACTCGCGTAGTGTGCCGAACCAGAGATGACGGAATCGACGAGGGCATCGATGCCAGATTGACCCCAAAGTTCGGGTGACACCGCAACTTGAGCATCGAGACTCCCAATGGAGAGGTGAATTGAGATCCACCTGTAGGCTGCAATTTCATATATTCGAAATTGGCCACAGTACACTTCGTTATTCGAAGTTTCATATTGAATTGGTCCGTTATGTGATCGGCTTACAAAGCTGTATACACGTAAGTACACGTTAAATATGTCGTGATTGTGATTGTTCGATTCCAAAAACTCACAAGTGCTCCTCTCCATGAAAGTAGATACTCTTTGCATCCGGAATACTCGCTCGGAAGGTGGTGAACTCGTGCACAATCCACTGCTGGTGCACCGCCAATTGAACTTCTGCGAATAAACGAGGGTATAGGAGCTGAGATATCACGATAATAACATCAGACCACTCACCGGGTCTGCCTTCGATAACAGGAATAACAACAACAACAATAATAATAATAATAATAACAACAACAATAACAACATCAGACCACTCACCATGTCTATCTTCGTCTACACGAATCGCATCGATCCGGAGCTTCTTATTGTCGTCTTTCAGAATCTCGTTCTCTTTTCTTAGCTCATCGATCTAAAAATTTGTGTGCTAACTACACCAATTACATGCGAAGTCACTCTCGAATTTAAGTTAAATGACGTTACCTCGCTTTCCTCTTCCCTTCCTTCCTTCTGGCTTTCTTCCTGCCTCTGCTCTTGTCGATCATCCTTTCCGGCGATATTTCGCCTGTCCTCGGGTGGCCTTTCATTTCGAGAATTCATCTGAACAAGCCAATTGAACAATAAAAGAAGAGTGTTTCGGCAAAATATGGGGGAGTTTCAAATAAGGTCATTGAAGAAGCATGATGAATACTTTGAAACGAGAAACAATCGGGCTTAGAAGGATGATGAACGAACAAATTTAATCGCCGACCAGGGCATTAAGACAATAAGCCATTTTTAAATACACTATCCTTGACGTTCGCTCGAGAGAACTCTCGAGTGAATCTTCTCGTGCAACCAAGGGCAACATAGCTGAAACGAAGAGAGTGAGGAAACAGCTAGGAAGGATATAGGCCCATGTAATATAGGCGCACTCATTTACTGAAAAAAATGGTTGTAGTAATTAACACTAATGTAACTTTCCATGTTCAGGTTTAGCAAATATGATTATGCGAGAGAGAAGAATGCAATTTCTTCAGCAAAGACTACTAGGAAAAATAGAAGTCGCCGATCAATCATAAAACCCAATTTTTCATCACATTCAAGCTCTTATTCACCACAGTTGGATCAAATGCTGGATGACAATAACAAATCTAATCACATACAATTCCATTGCTTTATTCTATTGAGTAACATTTAAATTACATTTATTTCGTCTATCACAAATTGCTGAACTACGGCAATGCATGTGGTCGCTACAAATTACCAGGTATGCGTTAGTTACACTAAAATAATAAAACAATGTGATCTGTCACTATTACTCCGATATTGTATTTTTTTCTCTTTTCTTGCTGCTCGAAGTGATACGAAAACTCTGCAAGAGTTAATAAGTGTAGGTATAGAATCGCTATACAGTATCTTTATCATTACTCAAACGCATTCACAATACAACCACAGCATTGAAACACACCGTTGAAGAAACTATTCATGACAATAAATGCCCATTAGCTCACCTTATAGGCGTTCTTCTCATCTTTTGTGTCAAAGCAATCGTCTCGTTCGATCGTTCTCGTTTGCGTACACGATTCAGGCACCAAATGATCTATGAATTTCATATAATAATGATCTCCACGTCAAAAATACCTCTCTATGGAATCCTTTGTCAATTTCATCTAGATGGCTCGGAGTCCACGTGGAGCGATAGACCACGAGTAGAGCAGTCAATCTGGAACATTACGGCGTTAGGATGAGTCGGGTAGCTAGCAGGAATTATAAATCTATAACAAAAAAATATACACAGGAAGCGTCAGTGACTGTGCCACGGCTCATTCCCAGAGGGAACAGAGGATAAACACAAAAGTGAGAGAGGGTAATGGTAATGTGTAAGGAAGTAAATGGCCAGTACCACAGCAATCTCTGTCATGTGAGTGCAACGACTGAGTTGTACACTCCCTTCCTTTTGCCCAATCTCTCATCCGTCAGAGAAACGAGAGAGTATTGCGATACGAGAGAGACAGGGCATCAAAAGATGCCAAGGCAAGAGAAAGAAATGAGTCAAAGAAGGTATCGCATCTGGCGGTCAGACAAGGAAGGCAGGACTGTGTTTATGAGAAAAGTGAGGGGAGAGGGAAGAACTTGTGAAGAGTTGAGATGACACTGTGATCACTACACGCTGCCTCATGTTTCTCACTCATTCACTCGCTTCTCGAGTGTTTTTTTTCAATTTTTTGATTGTCACACTACTTTTTCAGTTTGCCAAATCTACACTTTGGCTCTCGTTACGATCACTCGAAATTGACGCAAAAAAGCAAAAAACTCGAGATTGATGCAAACGGATGGCTGAATAGCAGGTAAGTCAGATTCGATCGATTAAATGTCATCGCAGATATTCTCATTAGATACTTTCCAACAATTGTTTTTCAGTCATTCGCAATCGTTAATCCTCAGGAGGATTGGAGTCGAAGTGCAGAGCTCAGTTTGAGAACATGACTAGTGGATACAGAAGAAGAAAGGAAGTGGATCGTTCACGAGAAGTAAGATGAAGTAGAGAGATTCGAAAGGATTTCCAAGATGGGTCGATCATCAACGCCACTGTACCAATATGGAAACAATATCAATTGTGTTGAGTGTAGAATATATACTCCATTGATCACTGTATCCTTGTTCGTTGTCTTGCACCCTCTCGGCTTCACAATCCACCACTTTCTATGCTAGCCTAGAGAGCCAAGGGCTCATTATCTACCTTGAACTAAACCCTTGCGTCGTGCCTTTGCTCTCCATTAACTAGACTCTCCACAAGATAAATCGGTGGTCAAGTATTCCGATCAGAACAGAATCCCTATCGTATCTTGGTACCCGATTGATTGTTGACGTTACTATCGCCTCTATTCAACACACAGTAGAATATAAGATTATTTACTCGAATATAAAAGACATAATAATGCTAAAAAGAACGAGAACATGTTCATTATTGCCAGACGAAATTATCTGCAGAATCAAGGCATGGCTGCTCGTGCCTTCATCAATTAACCGAATGGAACAGTAGTTTCCAATTCTTTCCATATATTCCGTCCATATTGAGCGTCAGGATCATATCCGGATCTTCTGCAATGATTCATGTCGTAATGTGCGGCTGAATTGTCAGAAAATCGAGAACAATGAGCTGATCTAAATCTGAGCCAGTATTGTAAAATCTACTCACTATTTCTTTGGCGTTGGTGCCAGCAAAAATAAAACTCAACACATGGCAAGAGTAGTAGACCGAACGTAGACCGGTAAATCTAAAAACATTTCAAGAGCAATAGCAAATGATGTATGGGAAAACGAAATGTGAAGTGAGAAGACGAGAGCGATTTTTAGACAGAGTAAGCACTATAAGAGGAAACATGGAAAAGCATAAAAAGTTGTTCGATCAATGGAAGAAACACAGAGAGGGGGACGAGGATGAAAAGGGAATAACGAGCGATTCTGTTGGAAGAATGATTCAGGTGCTCTCTCCAAAGGGATATCGTCGATTTGTTACATCGAATCACCAGTAAGGATAAGGAAGGATAAGGAAAGTAAGGATAAGGAACGAAATTCACCACGAAATAAAGCATTATCATTGAAAGTGATAAAGAAAGTTTTCACTGGACTGAAGAGCTCCAATCTTCGCAGACATCTTTTTCTCGTGTTTTTACATCTTCTTAGTTGACAAATCGATAGAGATCGTTATTTATGACAATTCGGCATCTCCACATTTTTCATACTCTTTCGCCTGCCTGACCGGCGAGAGCGCAATCGAAATGAGAGAGTCGAGTGTCGATTCACTAGTGTGTAGCTCAACAATGCAAGCAACTGCATGTGAATGTGGTGATAAGGGCGGGGGTGCAGAGGGGGGGGGGTGGAAGGGAGGGAGAATTGATTGCACAGTAACTGCAGAACCATCACTTCACTTCTCTCTCATTTCACTTCTTTGCTTCGTGTTTGTTTCACATGTTACGCTTTGCTTATTATCCATTTTGTAATGCCACTGCTTTACTATTTCAGTTTGCCAATTCTACACTTTGGCGTGCATTCCTTGATGGAATGAGCAATATTATTTCAAATGCGATTTACTACAGACATATTCCCGTTCTGATATTTTATCAAGAGGTCTTGAGAAATAAAGCTGGATATTGTGCGATAAATGTGAGTTTTTGAATAAATGTAGATAAGGAAATCATAAATTATAAACTAACTTCAGAGAATGTGATGCTCAAGGAAAAAAATAGAACACTTTATCATCCCAAGAAAAATGATCTATCGTCAAATAATTTTTTTTTGCTTCTAATATCGCGTCAAATAAATTTTTAAGATATTGTTTGCAAGACAATTTATTTTTCAATTTCATGACACCAATATTTGTTTTGCTTCTGTAAAGATTACAATGTGTTTCAGCGTTCTCGTACACATATATTTTGTCACGGACAACATGTCATTGTAAATTCTGTTTGGTATAATTGACGACTCAAGTCGTGTTGATGTAGAAAAACCAATCATTCTGCAATGCCTTCTTGACAATGGTAATATTGATTATTTTTCTTAAAGGAGGAGTAAAAAGAAAATATAAGGTATAATGCTGACTGCACTCTTTTGTAGCATTCAATAGCCATAATAGATTTCGAAATTCCCACTTTGATATCTCATCCTAGACCAAACTTATTGCGAATTGGCTGTCTGTCAACGAGTGAAAGAACATGCAAAATGAGAGGAGTGAATCTGTCATTTGCATCTCTCGCTCGATTCCTCAGAGCCCTTCTTTAAAGCCCTATCCCAAGAAGGATCGACTCAATAGAGCAAGCAATAGTACGATTCTCGATTGAAAGGAGAGACGAGAAGACAAGAAGAGATAAGATTGCGGTCGACACTTGGGAGGGAATGGGCGAGAAATATTCAGATAAGAAGTGCAAGTTACTGCACATCCTTTCCTTCAATGTAATCGTACAATCTTTCTCAATTCGCGTCAACTTTTTGTTTGATTTTTATTAACATTCAGATTGTCTGGCCTACACTCAGACGTTCATTCACTGAAAACCTTCCTCTACTACACAGTCTCAATAATCGCATGACCTACCAAAACTGGAGTAATATATTTTAGAATTCATGTTGTTTGTTTCGTCATTTTTTCCTTGAATTTGTTTTGTTCATGGGGCTATTCTAACCAAACCCGAGACTACTGAGCACCTGATATCTTTTTTTTTGTTAAAATGAGGCAGTTTTTCAACAATCTCATGATTATTTCAGCTTCTCCTCATGTGGTCTGGCCAGAATCGTTGCTCATGAAGAGTCCCGCAATGATTGGTGACGTGCTCTACGATGCAATGATAATGGGATCATATGAGACACTATCTGAGAGAACTCACCTACCACCGTACATGAAAAAATAGAATATTCTGAAAAAAATGCCCTAGGGGTAACTTTTCGCGTAGAACTCGAAAATCGACCTTAAAAAGTCGTATCTCGAAAACTGAAATTCCTATGGTTGACTTCATGATGCGAGGGGTGCCATACAAAGTTTTTTGTGGGGCTCTGAATCATCCAACAAAGTATAAAATAATTAAGATAATAAAAAAAGAAACTTTTCACAAAAAAAAGTGAAAAAAAATTTCATCTGGAAAAAAGTTATTCAAATTTTTGAGTTAAAATATTTTTTCCTGACACCTAAAAGGAAAAACGGCAATTTTTAAGTGCGATTTTCGGATTCCTCGTTAAAAGTTACATATATGGTAATTTTTTTCAGAATTTTAACTTTTCCCCCTTTTGCTCGTTGTTGCCTTCAAATGTTATTGCAACATAATTTTACCCTAATTAGGAGGCCTACCTACTTGCAATAAATTAAATTTCCACGGGAAAAGACTCATACAGTATTAAACTGCCATATTACGAATATTTATCACCATTGGAATCATATCCGCCACCATCATTTTTTCGGACCATGACCCGGGGTTCATGCCTCGAAAGTGTCCCATGACCATGAACCCGGGTTCATGGTCCAAAAGTGACATGAAAAGTCATGATCGAGAAACTTCAATTGCTATATGCCGATATGTTACCTAGTCTCCAAGAAAATTTTCACCACCGGAAATACCGTAATCCGAAGCTGCGAAATCGAAAACTGATTTTTTAAAAGAAGAATTAGATATTTATTTTAATAAATAATTTTTCGATAATCGAATTACGGAATTTCCGGAGGTGAAATGACTTTTCATGTCACTTTTGGACCATGAACCCGGGTTCATGGTCATGGGACACTTTCGAGGCATGAACCCCGGGTCATGGTCCGAAAAAATGATGGTGGCGGATATGATTCCAATGGTGATAAATATTCGTAATATGGCAGTTTAATACTGTATGAGTCTTTTCCCGTGGAAATTTAATTTATTGCAAGTAGGTAGGCCTCCTAATTAGGGTAAAATTATGTTGCAATAACATTTGAAGGCAACAACGAGCAAAAGGGGGAAAAGTTAAAATTCTGAAAAAAATTACCATATATGTAACTTTTAACGAGGAATCCGAAAATCGCACTTAAAAATTGCCGTTTTTCCTTTTAGGTGTGAGGAAAAAATATTTTAACTCAAAAATTTGAATAACTTTTTTCCAGATGAAATTTTTTTTCACTTTTTTTTGTGAAAAGTTTCTTTTTTTATTATCTTAATTATTTTATACTTTGTTGGATGATTCAGAGCCCCACAAAAAACTTTGTATGGCACCCCTCGCATCATGAAGTCAACCATAGGAATTTCAGTTTTCGAGATACGACTTTTTAAGGTCGATTTTCGAGTTCTACGCGAAAAGTTACCCCTAGGGCATTTTTTTCAGAATATTCTATTTTTTCATGTACGGTGGTAGGTGAGTTCTCTCAGATAGTGTCTCATATATCTATTGATGTGTTCGATTATTGGCACTCCAAGCTCTACGCAATTTCTGATTGTGGCAAGATCATTCGCAATAGAAGAATTGGAAAGGATTCAAGAAGCACTCAATCACCAAAAACCTTTGCACATTCGAGAAAGCGGTCAGGTTCCACCGCTCGAAAGTCTAAAGCCCTTGACAATTACTCTGGTATTTTTTCCCAGTGGGATCCCAGGGAATTTCCCAGTGGGCAGTGAGGTAGGAGACCAGTGGGAATTTCCCTGGGAAACCAGTGGGAAGGGGAGAGACCCTGGGATCCCACTGGGAGAATAGGCTGGGAAACCACTGGGAAATTGTTCTCTGACGTGACGAATCGAGTGTAGTAATACTTTCAAATCCTTTTATCAAAGATATACGTTATAAATGTACAACAAAACGACGGATACATAAACGATTATTGTTGATAGATCATAGATAGTGTCGCTTTCCGATAGTTCTTGAATGGTGTTTATCTTCATCCAACGACCATAATTGAGTGAAAATGTCCACAAGAAATATCAGTTTTCCTGAAATATTACCATTATTAGTGAGTGGGCAAACCTTTGAAAATCGCTAATCCCTTCGATATCTGAAGAATAGACATCTGATATAGATAGTTACTTTGACGATCTGAAAACAATAGCACATTACTAGTTTGAAAGAATCAATGGATAAGTTTTGTTCAAAACGAATAAATTGGGCATTACTTAGATCAGAATTGACTAACCTCAAAGTCGTTGACCGGATGACGGTAAATTATCATAATTAGCATAAAATTTGCAAAGAACTACAATGAAAACAACTGAAATAGAACAGGAGTTTCACATTTGCGAAACTCCCGTTTGACGCAAGCCGAAGCGCGCCTTCGTGTATGATACTGACGCTCTTCATTCACTGGGAAACCAGTGGGAAATTCCTTGGGAAACCAGTGGGAAGAAATCGGCCCTCTAGACCCCCTCTCCGAGCCTGGTAAACCAGTGGGAAAGGCCGACCACGCCCACTTTCCCTGGGATCCCACTGGGAAAAAAATACCAGAGTACTAACAGCTCCCATCGCACCGAACTCATGGCCGTGTGGCGCAATGGATAACGCGTCTGCCTACGGAGCAGAAGATTGTAGGTTCGATCCCTACCATGGTCGCAACTTTTGCTTTTGTTTTTGCAGTCCAGGATTAATCAGCAGCTTTTTTCATACCTCTTTCTCTTTCCACTATACTTCTTTCTTTTTCACATCGACACTAGGAATGGAAACAACGGGAGATCTCACATGATAGTTGAATGAACTTCTCAACTCTCTATCAAATACCCGCGCAAACATGTTATTTCTTCAGACTCTTTATGATTTCACCACATCCTTCTTTCCTTCCTTCCATTCATTCAAAATGCCAAATATCGAAGTAAATCCTGCGTCAGTATGCTTACTAGGGTTGTCAGGAGAGAAAAGGTCCCTTTCGATTCCGCGTTTTCTCTCGTCATACTTACCGGTGAGGGAGTAAGAGAAATGAAGAGACGGAATCATCATCATGACAGCCCTTTTTCTTCCGTGCCTCTCCCTTTGTTAATTTAATTTTCCCGCTTTTATCCCCTGCACTAATTACCACTGCAAAAGGGCCGAGATTAAAGTAAATCCGCAAATCCGGATAGCGGATTAATTGTTAGTCATCTCAAAAGCCACTCTATTCCGTGGTTACTATGACACCATAGTGAGGCTCTCAATGCCTCTATCATTTCTTCCTTTTCTCTTCTTCCTCAATATCAGACCGGGAGGGTACGCAATCAGGCAATGGACGGAGAGATGGAACCGGATGCGTCGACTAATTTCTCGTTACAAGATCAGGAGCTCCCGTGGACGATTCTAGCTGGAAATTGTGAGTATTTTAGTTATTATTGAACCTTTTCGCATTTATTTGACGTTCTCTATTCGAAAGTGCTCAAATGAATGTCAGTATGATTCTGTCTGTCCCGCAAAGCAATTATCCGATTCCAGTGCTCAACAACTACGCTCAACTGTACGCACAGGCCGAAATGATCAACTTGTTATGCAATCAGCCCAATGAGGAGCACAAGGTGGTACTCTTTCATTCATTCTATCATTCATTACATATTCCGTCTTATTATAGCTTATAAAATACGAGAGATGTTTGACCAGCTCTGGCTCTGTCCTGGCATAGCTCATGGATGAATGATTAGAATAAGGAATAATAATTACAGGTGAAATCGCCAAAGAAGAGCTATTACCGGTCCAGGAAGGCTTTTGATGTAAGTTTACCTTTTTTTGTTCTTTCTCGGTCTGAAATATTCGAAAAGAGTACAAGAGAGAGAGAACGAGTAGTGTACAACGACTTCATTCGTTGTACACTAGCTCAGCTCACCGAGAACAACTTCGGTATTCAAAGATCAAGGATCGGCAATCCGTCTCCTCATTTCGCAGTGATGAGACAAATGCTTTTTCCCGACACTTTTATTCCTCCAATTTTACAGTACGACATTCGCGGTCTTCGCTCGCCGCCCGCCACACTCTGCCCGTACTGCGACGTGGAACTGCCTTCGATCTACATGGTCGAGCATCATTCGAGAAAGTGAGGAAGAGTGATGAAAACGCCTCTTAATTTTTCGTAGTCACTCACTTACTCTGTGAAAGAAAGGCAACAAGCAACCCGGTACTTGAGTCACGAGTGCTCGTTAGCCTAATGAGCTTGCACCTTTCAGGAGAATTTGTCACATGCTCACACATCAGATGATGCTATACATAAGCACTAAACGAGTTCTTAGCCGGCCTTTATTCTTGAATGAATATTTACGATCAAAGTTCTCCGGCCAACTTGGATCTGGGCTGGGGAAAAGAAACAAAAAGAAACAAAAAATGCTGCTAGTCACGCAATTCGAAGCTTCGTCAGCTATACATGCGGAGAGAGAGAGAGTATTCGATATGAAGAGATACTGACTGGTTTTCAGTTTTCATACAACGATGTTACGATGATAAGCGATCAGAAATTGTATCCTCTCATGAGAGTGCGCGAAATTAAAATACAAAAAAAAACAAATTTTCGGAATGTCATCCGTAATCACTGGCCTAGCAGTGATCTCCATCAGGACATAAGTGCCTTGATTAACGGGATGACCTTCAACTTTTACCTATCAATCTTTCAGGGAGCACAACGAAGAACGCGCTTGTGTATACGGGTGCAGTGAATGCAATCGATGGACCGCAACGACGAACGCGCTGATCAAGCATTGGGAGAGAAATAAGGTTGGATTAATTTGATTCTGTCGCGTACAGTGATGCATTGAAACTTTTTGAACAATGAACATCAAATATGACAAAATTGTGATGAAATAAAAATTATTTTATTGATAACTGATTCTCAGTGCCCCACTGGCCGTCTCATAATGCGTAAACCGAGTGAGGCCGCGGTACCGAGGAGTCGTGAGAAGGACTGCACGAAGGTGAATAATTGTTTCAATTTTTTTCCAAAATTGATGGTATAAACAAAATGGAATGAATAAGAATCGATAACAAATTTTTGCAGGTGTCCTGGGCCTGCAGCACCTGCACCAAGGGCTTCATGACTCGCTCCGGGCTGAGATATCACATTCTCAATGTGAGTTCACTTCGATCTTTCCTTGAATGCAAAATATTGTCAAAATAACATTGATTTTTATTCGCGTTCTTTCAACGTACGAGAGTAATCTGTATAAACAACATAACTAAATTTAAGCACATAAATGTTAATTCATAAATCTCAGATTTGCACAACTGCCGAGGCGGTCGATCTGAACAAGTTCACAGAGGACGGCATCCAGTTCGCAACCACCGAGACAGCGAGAGGATTCCGCATGGCCATTGCCAGTAGTCAACTCGTCCCCGTTCCTCCCATCCTTTCATCATTCCCTGTCGTTGATGTTAAAAGCACCGAAACTCCGCACAATCTGCCCGATGAAAATATCGATGCGCACTCACCGACCGAGTCTAATGAGTCGAACGAACTGTAGTGGGAGAAATATTTTATCTGATAATTTCCTTGATCTCCACTCCTCTCGACTTCCTGTATTCATGAATTGCGATATCCTGAATTTGCCTGCATCATGATTCAATTGCTTCACAGCCGTTATGTCATAATTATTTGATATTTTGATGTAGAGACAGATGAGTGATAAACTAATATTTACTTTGGAAATTCCAACGTTTTAAATTCTAAATATCGATGAAATCTCTTACCATTCTCTGCTGTTTCGTGCTACAATAGATACGTTTAACGGTGTCACGAGTAAGGAAGCAAGACAAAGAACTAAGAGGGATCCATTCCTTGATAAGAGAATGCAATGATGAAGAGCTATTTGACTGAGCAACCAACCGTTTTCATTCCCATCGGCTCAGGAGTTTCCGATCAAGAGTATAATTGCCCTTTTTAGCTAAAAATATTTTTTTTTCAGATCTGGTCTAAGATGGTCCTGATCAAGGCAAGCAGTGTGTGTCTAAAGACCAAAGACAGTAAACCCATCGCCGTGCTGTCAAGAAGATTTTTCAGAAGTACGCAAGGCGATGTACCTTTTCTCAGATGACCTGGTCAATTACAGTGGGCGAAAACCAATGGGCAAGAAACTTGCCGGATAGATAGAGATAGACACATTAAACCCATCCGTTTGCTGTAGACAACTCACGCGATCGCCCATTGTTCCCTTACGGGCGCATCAATGGCATTACGTAATTAGAGGAGGAATGGAGAGAGGAGGAAGAGGCTCTCCTTTCTCTGCCCTACTATCAGTTCAGCTCCGCACGCGCTGGCTCGGCTGTAAGCGCGCAGCTCTTATAAACTTCCTCCATTCCAGTAGTTACTAGCCTTGTGATTGTGTGTGGCTGTTTTTGTTATTGTTGTTGTTGTTTTCATGTTATTGTTTTCCTCTTTTCGAGGTTAAGTTTGACCAGGAAGTGAACGGTCGAACACTCAAACGAGCGAAGCAGAAAGAGTCTAGGCTAAATCGGCTTGCGTCCCGCCCAATTCTCTGCTGATTTGATTAGCGGCTAAGCCAGTGCACTATAATCGCGGGCTGATCGCGCGGTGTTCCTTTTGCTATTCTGTGTTCAGTTTTACTGCAGGATTTGGTACTTTTGTGATTATGCCATCCTCTTGAGGGTCTTCGAATACCCCTACTACAGTCATGCCATCCGTAATCGTGTTGACAATGTCCATGCATTTCTCCGATCAAGTACAATACAATGAATGGTCACTCGAGCATTCACTATTCTTCTTGTATTCATTTTTCTTCTTTGAAAGGGAATCTGATTCATAGTGCTATACATTTCGTAGGAATGTACAATGGTCAGATCAGTGTCTGACTCTCTCCAATTCGCGTGATCTCTAGCTTTCTCTGCCCTGCACTGCTGAAGAGGGTCGAGAGGGCGATTAGTGAATAATCCGCCGATGTTGTCATAGCATCGAACACTATTGTTGTTGCTATCGAGTGCATCTGTTATTGGACAATCTTCTATTTTCATGTTTTCGTTTTTATATAAAAGGCGAATGAAAGGTTCTAGAGGTTGTTATACGATTTGTTGAAATTTAAACGAAATCATTGTGTTGAAATTTGTTCAAATTCAATGGAGTCATCTGGCTCCGATATAATTAGAGCAAAAGTGACGGGATATCAGTGCGTTCGCCTAAGAATCGCACATTTCCTAGGAATTTCGGTACAGCAAAAAATGACCCTTCGGGATCACCATAGATTATGATAGCCCTAGGTACCCTACATTGAATTCTGTTATCGACATTACCCTATCACTCTCATTTGCATAATTACATGCATCCAAAGTTTGACTACTTTTCAACATTTCATTGAATAATTTCGCGGAAACGCGTCCGATCGGGCTGAAATTTTGGCTACAGACTAATCTTGACATGCTGAATCCACCTGTGTTTTCAGATT